>ML777258.1:877081-895668 GCA_009831015.1 Picea engelmannii | reverse complement strand
AAAAGTGGCAAAGTTGTTAGTAATGAATAATGATTTATATACTCTTTTTTACAATGCTTTAAATTAAGCATCAAACTCTTAAATATTTTTCTGCTATGTATTAATTTAAATGTTTCATTTTATGTTCACTGTGGACTGTTAAAAATATGATTTTATTGACATATCATCAAATAATGTTGGCAGAATAATTTTAGCAAAATGATTTTATATTAAAAGATTTATAATTTTATACTGAAAGATTTTTTTTTCTAGTTATTAATGACCCTGTTGGTTACATAGATGTGCTTAACTAATAAAAAAAACTAAAGGAAAAACTAAATGAAAAAAAAAAACTAAAGGAAAGATACGCATATGAGATCTGCTAAATAAATTGACTACATAGGTGCACTTAACTAATAAAAAAAACTAAATAAAAAAATAAAAAAAACTAAAGGAAAAACTAAAGGAAAGATAGGCATATGAAATCTGCTAAATAAATTGGTTACATAGATGCATTTAACTAATAAAAAAAACTAAAGGAAAAACTAAAGGAAAGATAGGCATATGATATCATAGATGCACTTAACTAATAAAAAAAAATAAAGGAAATATAGGCATATGAGATCTGCTAAATAAATTGATTACATAGATGCACTTAACTAATAAAAAAAACTAAAGGAAAAACTAAAGAAAGATAGGCATATGAGATTTGCTAAATAAATTGGTTACATAGATGCACTTAACTAATAAAAAAGAACTAAAGGAAAGATAGGCATATGAGATCATAGATGCAGTTAACTAATAAAAACTAAAGGAAATATAGGCATATGTGATCTGCTAAATAAATGAAAAGAAAAAAATAAAGTGTGAAATAATATAAGAATGTGTTGTTATTTATCTATTTAAGAATATGCAAAGCCAATAATACAAGAATGTGTTGTTGTTTATATATTTAAGAATACGCAAACCCAATAGATGGACAAGAAAAAAGTGAATTGTCAAACATATAAGATTGTATTATTGTGTAACATCCCTCTCTTGCATGCACTGAGCAAACTTATTCTTTGAGGACACTTGCTTGCAAGTGATCCGAATTATTATACTATTGGGCATTTGATTATGATTATGAGGCATTATGATATGATGACATGTTATTTTGTTGTATTGATATAGACATGTTCTATTGACTCGGTTCTCCTGAGTGTGCGAGATTTTGGACCTCGACAATGCAGAGGCATCGATGAAACCCTTGGACTCTAGATCGAGTCAGGGATGTACTATTAGGGTTTGATTGTGTATATATGAAATATGTGCATTTTATTATATGTTATGATTATGGATTTTATTTCTGACATGATTCATTGATGATGCAAGCTGACGATAGCTTACCGACCAGACTCACATGTGGAGTAGAGGGGTCACACATGACTACCAGAGATGTTGAGGGGGAGGTGTCGACACCATCCCTACCAAAGCCTACTAGCAATCCCTTCGTGGCTCGAACCATAGGCTAACGACTACCTAGTTCGAGAATACCCATGATGTTGTGAGGGAAGACTGCGAAAATCATGGGTTAACGATGATTCTAAGGGGAATGCAATAAGGCAAGGGCCTTATTCCTTAGAGTCCCTTAGTCTCCCACAAGATCACCTAATGGAGTATTGACTCCAAGGGTTTTGGATGTCTACCAAGTCAGTCAAGAGGCGAGTGGCACCCTTGGAGCATGTAGTGCATCCTGAAAGACACGTCGTGCAAGAAAAACGAAAGAGGCGAGTGGCACCCTTGGAGCACGTAGTGCATCTTGAAGGGTCGTCACACAAGGGAAACAGAATGAGGCGAGTGGCACCCTTGGAGCACCTATTGCATCCTGAAGGTCACGTCACATTGTTAACTAATAAGTGAATAAACCTAGATGGCCTTAGAACGAATAATGTGATAAGAAATATTTAAAAACAATTTCCCTGATAAAATGTCGCCCAACCTAGGAAAATAAAATCTAGGTCTAAGTGATACTTGTGGTAATATATATATAATAATAATACTAATAATCATCATTAAACATGCGACGATAAGGTGGTAAGCAATTCAATTAATTTATAAAAATCAAATTACTTTGGGGGATTAAATTGTTAAAAAAGGAAATAATTGTTTTGTTATATATGCTAATTAAAAAAAATTATTAATTAAAAAGAAAAAGGGGGAAAATGTAATATTCTACATTTTCTAATTTAAGTTTTAGATAAAATGGGAAAAGAGAGAAACTTAAAAGAATTAGGAAACTAAGGGAAAAAGGGGAAACATAAAGAAAAAGGGAAACATAAGGAAAAAGTAGAATGATCAATTTAGTAAGGAACCTTTCCTTTAAGAACTTTCTAAATTGAACTCAACTAGGAATTTAGTAAGGGCGTAAGTCATTAAATTATGTAAGGGAATATGTGGACACCTAGGAGCGATTCTAGGAATGATTTTAGGTGGGTGAGGGAAATAGGAGTAATTAAATAATTAATAAATTTAATTTATGGTGCAACGAAGGGGATGGACAACATGTGTATGAGGGAGGATTTTTCTTAATTAAATTATTGAACAATAAATTAAATGGGAATTTGGGAAAGAAATGACTTAGAAATTCTATATAAAGGAGTGAGGAGAAGGAGGAAGGATCTCTTATTTTATGCATAACGTTACGTTGCAGAAGTTTTGACTTGACTGACTTATTTTGTGGGAGTTGGGATACCCAGCTCGATGAGGAGTGGTAGCTCAGCCTTGCGAGGCAAGCTGGAAGCTAGTTGTTCTTTGGTTTAGTGTGTGTGGGATAAGGGGGAATAAGAGTACCCCTAGCGTTGGCTGGGAGGTATCGGTGAAGTCACATCGGTCGGCAAGCGAGAGCTAGAAGGAGTGCGTGCAGAACATCGACCCAGAGTTGTCACCTTGGGATACGGTACACATGCATTTATTTTGAATGGTAGGTTAATATTGAACTTGTTCTTTCATTTCTCTACTTTTAATTGTGTAAATAAAGTGTTTTACTTAGCATTTTTAATCGAGAACTTAAATTCATAATATCTTTATGCTCGTTTCATCGATTTGATCTCCTTGGCCATCGATCCTTGATTTCTTGAATGTTCTATTGTTTTATTGATTATTGAAGTGTTTGCACTTTATCTTTCATCCTCATCCCTAGATCATCAATCCACGCTTGAACAGTCGGCCAAGAGCCAGATAGACGGTCGTCACTTCGGTGTTAATAGACCTATAGATAATAATTCTCTTCTTTCCTTTGCGTGGATGAATAGCAAAGGATAGTGTTGGCTAGCTGTCTACCCATGTTGCGTTTTCCTGGTTGAGTGATTGTCTTATGCCTTGTTGCGATTGATTAGCTCTGCGATTATTTTTCCTTTCCCACAACAAACCGCTTATGACCCTCTACGTTGATCCCTGCGTTTTGGTGCATTCTTGGTGAAGTAACTTTGTGTTTTTAATACCCTTCCCAGAAATAATTTAAGTCTGTGTTTTAATGCTTTTCCTGACGAATTTACGGTGTGGTTTTTATACATCTGGTATGCCATTTACTCTACGAATTTACCTTACATTTTTACACCTCTGGCCCACAATTTTACCTCTGCACTTTAATTTATTTGAAGACAAATTTAGCTTGCGTATTTGTACACTCGAATGTTAGTTTATAAGTTATTTTGGACTACGTTTTTATGACAGTATATTTTAATTGCATGAGGGCGTTTCTTGATATGTCTGCAATTTTTGTTATGTATTAATGGATCAACAATATCGTGGGTTAGCGAATTTACTGGTTATTGGCAGTGATTTATTTAAAAGAGAGCACATGCACTTAGAAGACAACAATATTTAATGGACAACATTAATGTATATCATCAATTTTGTATTTAATGAACAACATTACCTCGAATTTTCTATTATTAATAGACAGTGAGTCTATACCTTTGATTGACAGTGAATTCATGCCTTTTCATTTGGATGAAAAGATGGATTTTGTTTTATCCTAATATTGATCGCGTTTTTACGCTGAGCTTGAATGCATTTTTACAGTAAGATGGGCTGCGTTTTTTTATCTTGAGATCGATGGTGTTTTTACCATGAGATTAAATGTGTTTTTACCGTAAGATGGAATGCATTTTTATCTTGAGATTGATTGTGTTTTTACCCTGAGCTTGAATGTGTTTACCGTAAGATGGACTACATTTTATCCTGAGAATGATTGCATATTTACCTTCATCTTGATTGCGTTGATACCCGTCTGCATTTCCACCTGGAAGGATGAGCCTGCGTTTTCTTTGATTTATATGTTGCAATTCCTATCAATGCATTCTAGCCATTCATTTTCTACCACGGTGAATTTTTTGTTATCTCAGTGCAATCCTACCTTGTATGCGTTTTCATGTGAATTAGCTCAGCGCAATCTGCGTTTTTCATAATCTATGTATAATCTATATAGATTGTGTTTATATAATCTACGTTTTCATAATCCCTGTATCATCTATATAGATTGCGCTTAAATAATATGCGTTTTAATAACCTCTACGTTTTTATCACTCTATGTTTGATGGCATATTAAACTCGGCTATTATGCATTTAATTAATAGCCAAACTTGTTAATAGACAGCCTCTTCATATTGAATAGACAACTCTAATTCCTTTAAAGACAATGATGATAGATCAGTGAATCTAGTGCCAGTACCCTTTTAATTTATGATTATAAGATAGCATTCTTAGACAACAAAGTATAGTCAAATTGTAACTGATCATTACAATCAAATTTATAAGTTAATCTACAGCATAGGTACAGTGTAACAGTGTGCTTTGGGAATGTTTTTAGCATTTTTACCATGTGGATTTGACTGGGCAACATGTGGATATTGTCAATGTTATTATATAATGTTAAGGTTGTTGATTTAGAACGGTTAACTTTGGTTAAGTGATTAATTTAGACTATGGTTATGGTTATGGTTAATTTATTGTGACAACGATTGTTTATAGTTTTAATATTGATTAAATTAGACTTGTTAAATTAGATTGTAATTATTGACTAATTTTTAATTTAAACTTGCTAAATTTGATTTGTAATTAATGTTAAATTAGATTTTTAATTATTGACTAATTTGTAAATTAGACTTGCTAAATTAGATTTGTAATTAATGTTAACATAGATTGTAATTATTGATTAATTTAGACTTGATTAATGGTTGGGTTGTTGGTGAATTCATGTATTAGATTGTGCTTTTCTTCGAATGATGCCATCTTGCATCTTGTCGATCTATTGTTTGGGGTGTGGGTGTAGTCCTCTTGTCAGTAACTCAACTCCTAGCGAGTTGGATTCATCTAGAGTCCTTGGTCCAGATAGTTTATGTAGTGTCAGGGTTATAGTTGTGCATATCACCTGGGGACGACATGATTCCTGATGAGGGGATCATTGTGTGCCCTAAGGGATAGAGACAAAGGATAAATTGAATGGAGTCCGTGCTTTCCGTGTGGGTGTTGTTGGTCATTGTAAGTTTGTTATTGGTGCTTGGGATGAATGCCTTCATGTGTTTGGTTGCGTTCCATCGAGGTTCTAGTTAATTGGTCGTCGAGGATGTTTTGTCAAGATGGGGATGTTGTCCCTTAGCTTGTAGGCATGGTAATAATGATGTCGGACATGTAGTCGTTTCTCTTTGTTGTTTTACGCATGTTTCACCCAGTTTCTCTTATGCCAGTGCATGGAGTCATAGTTGTTTGTTGCCTATTCTGTGGGTGTGGTGCTCGTCATCAGATGTGTTGTCTAGCTGCAATCGTTGTTGTCATCATGTTTTAAAAAAAAATGCACTTTCTGCTTCGCTTGTAGTCATAACGATGGGGTCGTTACACATTGCATATCTATTTAAGAATATCTGATAGTAGACAACATGTTAAACCATGTAAAATCTATTTTATAATATATGGTAGTAGAAAACACTTTAAACCATGCAAAGCCTATGCTGGTATGAACTGCACTAAATGTAAGAAATTTTCATGATCTACCAATTTCCTTTCATAAAACTTGTGTTTAATTTTGGAAGAAGGTTACCAATGTGGAATTCAAAGGAGGAGGTATGCATTCAAGCATTGTGTTTATTGTGTTTTAGACATGCCAAGGAACAACACATACCCCTTGTACAACTCAAATAACATGTATGAAAACGAATTACATTAGGAAACCGATTTGCAGGCATGGTTTAGTACTATTCACATAAACCCTATTTTTGTAAGGGTCTTCACTTGACTTTAGGCAAGGTTGTATTAATTTCCTTAACTTTGTTAGAGAATATCTATTAATTACAATTTATGCAATTTAATTCTAATGATTAACACTTCTAAATAAGTTTACATGAAAATCAACTTAATTATTAAAATGGAGATTCTAAATAATTTCAAATTTTAAATGAAAATCAACTTAATAATTAGATTCTAAATAATTTTAATTATTCGTTCATGATCGACTTTGAACATTTTCCATTTTCTAATTATTATTATTATTATTATTGATCTTCTACTAACTTTATGTGTGCTGCACATACCAAATGACTATATTGAAAACTTGTGACATATGACTGGTAGTCTTGAATTTGAACATGAGTATCAGTTTGATGGGTTTCTTGAAAAAAATGTCCTTTCAATACAATGGATCCTCTTTCATATATAAAACCATTATCATCAAAATCTTCTAATAGCCTCATCTTTTGTTTTGTGCGTTGCATCAAATAATATTTCATGTTTTCAATGTTGTCTACAGGCGCAACCATGGAAAAAACATCTCCTACAAATAATTGGATATATTGGAAAACAAATAGTTCGTGTTAGATTATCACACAAGTACATCTACAAGTTATTTGGAAAAATTTAAACATAAAAATTACCTTCTCTAACAAGATCAGAAACTCTATCACCATCAAATGACACTATAGTTTCATTTGATTCCATATCATATGAGCTTGCAAGTGGCATTTTCCCTTTTACATTAAGTTCGGCACGTCTCCAAGATTTAACATATCCTGCATTTTTGTTTTCACAAATATCTATGGATTTTGTGTCCTCTATGCAAACTAAACAAAAACAAGACTCATTTCTTCTATCAAATACAAACACATTTTGAAAACGTTTTTTTTTAATTGAATGTATTTTTCGTGTCCCAGGTATTGTACTGGCGTCATATGAGATTGATCTATTTACATCTTGGATTCCAACATACCAAAAAAACTTGCACAAGAAAAGAACTTGTTAACTTGAAATCTCTCAAGAAAATGATTGAAGTTTGAATATAAATTTGAACACGTTCAAATAAAAATATTTTGTGTACATGCGGACAACATTTATATATAGACACACCTGCGCACATCCCTTGATGGATTATATTCAAGGCTTAGATTCATTTTTCACCATTCAACGACTTGTTCGGAGGATTCAAATCGATCGGCATGAGGGTTCATCTGATACCTTCGAAGTGCTCGTCTTACACATGCCCTTGCACTGTCGTGCTCTCCTTTTCCATGACCAGTCTCAAAAAAACTCCGACGATGTGCAATGTTTAATTTTTTATGAAGACACCATAACCAATAGAATGATCGTGAAGATTTGAACTAACCCGCACACCCATCTGAACATATCCAATGTCGATCGAATCTGATTCTGCGTTCTTTCAATGAATCATAAAATTTATCAAAACAATGTTGTACATAATGTGTGTCATGTGCTCGATCATCACTTATATAAAAGTGATATTCTTTAATAACATGTCGATTGTCGTTGGTTCTTTCTATGTTATCAAGACTCCCTTGAGAATGTTTATATAGAACGTGAAAAAATATCGTGACTTTATCAAAATGATAATATTCACTCTGTATTTCTTTTTGTGCAACGAATGTGTAATTCTCTGCAAAATCAACTACAAACAAAATTGTCCCTAGTGGAAACACTTCACAGGATTGTTTGAATTGTAGATCTTTCCATCGAGCTCTATGTGAATGCTTGGTGTATTTATAAATTTCTTCCTCAAACTTCTTCGAAAAATCTATCACACATATTTTATCTACCTTCAAATCAATCCTTTTGGAAATAACATTTGAAGAATGTGGATTCGTGTTGTTGATATATTCATATCTCTTCCAATTGACTGTTATATTAGAAAATGATTGATCATTCATATCAATATCATACTTTGAATGAAAAAAACTTAGATTTCCACAACGATCACATTTATTTTCACCAACACATTTTTTTTTGTAAAATAAATCATCATCTTCTCTTTCACATAGAATTTCAGATATAAAAACACGAAATGTGGAAGGAGGAGGTGAATCTGTCCATAAAGTTTTACCAAAATCCAAAAAAGTGTCGTAATACAACTCAAATTCCACATGATAACGACAACAAGAAGTGTCACGAAGAGTGATGGGTCTAACAAACCATGGTTTTTGTTGCACAAATGTATTGATGGAAATCTTAACTTCTTTGTGCTCTTCTTTGAATTTATTGAACAGTTCTATTTGTGTCATTAGAAATATATGTTTTGGATATTCTTCATATTGTTTTTGTGCTATTCTTTGTCGCAAGACATCCCTTGTATGTGGTGAAACACAAGATTCTTCCAACCAACAATTACGGGCCAATTCTTTAACATTTTATACAAGTCTATCTTTGTAGGGTTGTCTAGAAATTACTATCCAACAAGCCAGTTCATCATTTGCATCTATTTGCAATCGAAATTTTCTATGTTTGTGCAATTTTTTCCTTGACGTTCCCATTCTTTTGCCATGTTTCTTGTCAAATGATCTTTTATATTGCTATATAAAATGACTGTTGTTTGTATCAGTCTACGTGAAACACTGACATCTTTTTTTCGAGATTTTCCAAAAGCTTTTAATACACATTATATTGTCAAAGACATTTTGTTTCACCTTTGTATCCTTTGTTGACTTTTGAATACCCAATAATGATGTAGCTTCTTCTAACTTTCTTGACTTCATTAGACATAGTAAAAGTTGAGCTTGTACTATTATTGATTCATATTTGAAAAAAGTATTATACATATTCTTAGTTCGATATCTTATATAATGCTTAGCTTTTTTCTTCCCAAATTTGTCTGTATCAACATTTTCTAATATTTCATTATCAATGTTGATAGATTCTCTTTCATATTTCAATTTAAAGTTTATATTAAAAAACAAAACTTGAACACAAATTCAATAAACTATATATACAAGTGTTCATCTTGTATTATCTAAATTTATGTACGCATACCTATAGATGATTCGTCTTTTTCTTCAATTTCAGTTTCAACGTCTTCTTCGACATTATCCGACAAATCTACTTATGTTTTTTGAAAAACATCAAATTGTGATTACAATCAATTATATTATTTACAATATTTTAAATTTGAATTCTATACTTTCTAAATACAATACCCATGTGTGTCGTGTGCTCGATCATCATATGTGCATGCATACCTGGTTGAAATTATTCTTGTTGAAAATATCTATTTACATTATCATTGTTTCTTTCTCCAATAATGCTCTTTCCTTTGTTCGTTTTGGCAAGTATCATCTCAAGTGCGATCAAATTTTCTCTTGCGCAAACTTTTGTTTCCCATGACTTTTATAGTTATCTATAAAAGATATGTTCAACAAAGAGTTCACCTTGAAAAAATGGTCAACATTTATCTTTCAACATATAAATTTTTATTCCAATAAAAACTTGAACAAACATCAATTACCTTATTCAACAAAAACCAAAAAAGATGATTCGAAACTTTTTTTAGGTGGTCTATAAAACCATCATGTATCGATATCGATCCTCGTATTAATCCTATGGAATAGAGGGAAGAAATAAAGAAAGAAAATAATATAGCTGCAATCAGTAATAGAAATGCTTTGAAATCCCTATCCCTGAGTTCATATCTGTCCTTCCATTCGATGAATTGTGTTAAATGTGTTCGGCCAAAAGCGTATTTATACAATTTGGCGTGAAATGAAACAATACGATGTGTCTTTTCATTTTTTCCGACTAGTGGAATTCGCTCAACCAGTTTTCAGCCGAAACCTTGAAAACCATTTAGTTTTTACAGTTTCCGCTAGAATTTTTGTTTCCGACCGAAAGCTAAAAATTAGGACTGTATTCAGAAACCAAAGAATTCCCCCAAGCTTACATGAACTTCGGAGGTTGCAGACTCCTAAAAATACTTAGAATTTGGTTTCGAAAATAACACCAGCATTTGCAAAATTGAATCTACTTTCAATTCCTATAATTTGTTTTCATTTTCATTATTTTTATCTAATTTTATTTAATTTTTTAAAAACATCGATGCATAATATTTTCAATAGACATTATCATTCGATGAAATGAAATATCCGTATCTCTAAAAATATATAGTGAAAAATTTAGAAAAAATTATATTCATAATCCTTAAACTATTCTTTTCAAAAGGGTATATTTAGATTTTACTTTTAAGTATAAATTGAGATATATACAAGGGGTAGAAAAACATGTGTTTAAAATATGCAACATTTTCAGCTTGGTCAACTTCAAAAATTTCTAGAAATTATAATATCCATCCATTAGATTCAAAATTATAGTCATAATAAAATAGAGTCGTTGTAGATTGTTGTAGTATATTTCATTTCTTAAAAACATAAGTTTAATAATAGATACATTGTTATGGGAAAAAATAACTCACTATCATTCATTTCATGTTTAAGGAACATACTGTTAAAAAATTGTCAAATTGACATATCAAATCTTGATAAAAATAAATTGAAAAATAGTCATTGGAAAGCTAACAAAATTATTCACAAGTTTTGTTTTTACTGCAAAGTGAAATTATAAATAAAAAAAATACTTTTGTATTCTAGAAGTTGAAGAACTTGTGAAAATACAGTTTTTTTTTCTCATAAAACAAGCAAAAGTGTTACCCATCTTCATGATTTTGCCCTTATGAAGGAATGAGAACTTGATGGTTCTAAGAAAGAATCAAGTTCTGGTATTTACCTGGAGAAGGTTATTGCCATTTTTAGTTTCCTATGGAATAAAGAATTTGGCCCAGGGGTGACAGGAGCACATAATATGCGGTTGCTCTGGTATATGGTTGGGAGAAGATAGAATATATCCTAAGTTGTCCCTAGTACTTCTATATGGTTCAAATACATTTACTCATCTTTCATTTCTTCAAGTTACTACTTATGATATTTACAATAATAGTGTTGATTTCTCTATATGATATGATATATTATTACAATGATGAGTGTTCCATATATAGAGAACATATGGTGACCATCCATGAAAGGATGTGTCCCTTGGATAATCAATAAGTATTTATTATTATTATTATTATTATTATTATTATTATTATTATTATTATTATTATTATTATATTATTTAATAATCAATAATTATATTATTAATTATTAATCTAGGAGAATGTCTTCCCAATGTTGTCTAAACATCAACACTCCCTCTCAACGAGAGAGACATTCTTCATCATGCCAAGGTTGTCTCTGAAGTATACAAAATTCACCCTAGACTCATGACACATGTCTATTATTCCTTGCATATGTCTCTCTCCCACCTGAATCGAGGGGAAACCCCCCCTACACTCTCCCTCTGAGCCAACTGATTCTCTCTGAGACCAGGCTCACTTTGGGTCTGCATGTGATAACATATATCATCTCGCATTTTTATCATTCCTATTCAAATCAACATGACTAAGGAGAACAACTACACTTGGGTCATTCACCACATGTACACCCTTGTGATTGAATGTCATCATGATGCTAACTGAGACATGGAAAGCACCTCGAGTCCATATTATTCCTTGTCATGATCAAGAAAGGACTATTCCTGGGCCCATTTACTGCAAGTACACCTTTGTGATAAATTTATCATATATCCCTTGGTCTGCAGCCCAATGTAGGACAAGTTTTGTCCGATGCTTACTCAGGACATTCACTACAGGTACACCCTTATGGGTGAAAGTATTCCCGATGTTTTCACACACTAGAGGAACACTATCACATCGATTATTTTTTTCTTTGAAGACTATGCTTGGGCCATTCACCACTGGTCAAACCACCATGACCAACCACTATAGTAGCACATAGCTACTGTCCAGAGACACACAATCACTGCCAATGGTACACAACCACTCTAGTAGCACACAACTAATGCCTAGAGACACACAGTCTCCGCCATTGGTACACAACCACTGTAGTAGCAAAAGGTTTGTCACACATGGCACTCCCATGTGGACTTCTAGAGGCTACTCCCTATAGAAACACTAGGGTCAACTCCCCATAGTGTGTGACGTCAAGTTCAACTCCCTTGATGTGTCCTCATGTGCTCTCCACAAGGGACGTTAGGATATAAACCCAAACCCACTTATCCCTGTCGAATAAGTGTCCTCATAGATCAACTCAACTCAATCACAGAGGAGTATGATCTGGAGAATGTCTCGGGAAGATGAAAACATCAACACTCCCTCTCAGTGAGGGAGGCATTCTCTACCTTGCCAAGTATTTCATGGAAGTACTTGAACTTCATCTTGGTAAGGGGTTTGGTAAGAACATCAGTAACCTACTCATCTGTAGGAAGGTACTACACCAGTACTACCTTCCTCTACACCATGTCTTGGATGTAATGGTACTTGATCTCAATGTGTTTTGATTTTTTCATGAAACATTGGATTCTCTAAGAGATTCACATAAATCTGGTTATCACAATGAATAATGGTGGAATCCATCACATGTACAAATAAATATGCAAGAATATTGTGAAACCACACTGCTTCACAGACTGTCACACTCAATGCAATGTATTATTCTTCTGCAGTGCTCAAAACCATAGAAGTCTATTTCTTGCTACACCAGGAAACCATGGAAGATCTCAAAGTGAAGCAACACCTAGAGGTGTTATTCCTTTCAACTATGCTCCACTCCCAATCATAGAAAGTATATCCCTGCAATATCATGTCAATACTAGAAGTATATCTCAGACCATGTCCAACTATGCCTCACGGGTATCTCAACACATGCTTCATAGAAATCTAGTGTGCATGTCTCGACTGACTCATAAACAGGCTAAGTGCACTCACTACATAGAAAATATTTGGTTTGGTGTTAACCATATACATCAATGATCCAATCATTTTTATGTACAGGGTCAGATCAATCTCGTCGGAATCAGAAGAAGACACACTTAGTTTCTTCAAATTCATTACCATTGGTGTATCCATGGGATTACAGTTTAGCATCCCAAACTTTTTCAATATCTCAACTACGTACTTCCTCTAACTCAAGAAGATCTAATCAGTTCTCTTCCAAACCTATAGTCCCAAGAATTAGTGCATCATACCAAGGTCCTTCATCTCTAGGGATAATTTTAAGGGATAAATTTCGCTCATGGGCTAATTTTCCATGTGTTTTCCCAAAAAAATATTTTTCATTCTAAAAATGATTTGCCCAAATTCTATAGGATAAAATCATTTTACCTTAAAAATCGCCAAAATTTTATAAAAACTATATAAAATCCTTAGAAATTTTAATATTTTACACAAATATCGCTAAACATTTTATAGTTGGCATATTAAGAACTAGTAAGATTCACCAAGGTTTCTATGTTTTAAAATAAATTTCCATCCTTAAAATTATCCTTGTGAATCATCTCAAACATAGAGGCCAACACATACTTGCATTCAATAATAAGGCTCTCCATACCGATCAGGAATACATCATCAACGTAGAGGACCAAAATCAGGGACTCATCATTAATAGTCTTGTCGTATATGTTGGGATAAAATACACTTTTTTTGAAGCCCAAACTCATCAAGTGCCCATCAATCCTCTCATACCAAGCTCGAGGTGCCTTCTTGAGTCCATACAAAGCCTTGTTCAACCTTCACATAGGAGACTCCTTCTCATGTATCATGAAACCATCTTGCCACTTGATGTATACTTCTTACTCAATCTCTCCATTGAGAAAGGTTTTCTTCACATCCATCTAATGTATTCTCCAACCCATGGATGTTTCAATTGAAATAATCGTCCAGAAAGAAATGTATAGAGAAACATGAGCATATGTCTCCTCATAATTTATTCCCTCCACCTGAGAGAATCCTCTAGAAAAAAATCTTTGTTTGTGATTCTTGATTCTCCCATCAACTGTGTCTTTAATCTTATAGATCCACTTGGAAGTCACTAAAGACTTCCCCTAGGTATCGAAACAATATTCTACATGTCATTCTTCATGATGGACGGATACTCCTCCATAATGGAATATCTCCATTATGGCTGACTAGATGCCTCCTCATAACAAGAAGGATAAGAATCAATGGTGTATCTCATAGTTGCGCCATAGTACGAATATCTCCAAGGTCTCTTTCTCTCTTGGAAGGTACCATGAGGAGTTGCATGTCCTTCTACCTCCTGTAGATTATGATGAGCCCATGTAGGTATCTTCCCACCTACTGAAATATCTTTGGAAACATCAACTGGAGCTACATTATCAACAGGATCAATTGGATAAATAGGCTCAATTTTCTTCCTCTTAAATCATTGGAGGGTGAGGGGAAGAAGGCACCATCTCTTCCTATATCTCACTATCAATCTCCATGTGAGAACCTCTAGATTTCCTGAAGGATACCTCCTCCTCAAAGATAAAATATCTTCTTACTTCAATATGTCTCTAACCAGGGATGTAGATCTGGTATGCCTTCATAGACTCGTTGTACCCCACAAATGTACCATTTCTTCCTGAAGGGTCTAGCTTGGTCCTTTTCTCCTTGGTACATGAATATATATTGGACACTGAAATATCCTGAAGTGTCCAACCTCAGGCTTCACTCATGAACTATGTTCATATTTGAAATCTTGTGGTTCCCTCATGGAACACATGTCTAAGACATATCGAGGTTCCCTCATGGAACCAATGTCTTCTCTAGGACGCATCGAGGTTCCCTCATGGAACCAATGTCCCCCAAGAGATAACAAGGTTTCCTCGTGAAACAAATGTCTTGGTTCCTTCATCTTATCATTTGAGGCACGTCAGTATGAAGTCCAGATCCCCCCCTAATAGTCCACACAGGACCCTTCAAGGAGAATCTCTCACGTTGTTTCCTCAGACATCAACACATTGACACAAGCTTCATGTGATCTCGACTAAGAGGGGTTTTCACTACTTATCACTTCAAAGGAAGTTGTAACGAACCTCCTCGTTCTGACAACAACTCTTTAACACGTGCAATTTTTTATTTTTTATTTTTTTTGGGTTTAAGGTGTGTGCACGCGTGTAAAAAGGAATAGACACACTTGACTCTACGTCGCCACCCGATGACTAACAAGATGCAACCACGATGATCACAACAAGAAGACATAAGACGTACAACAGGCAATTGCATGCATTAACGACGATCACTCAAAAATAAGTCAGACTGACTACCCATCCATCCTACCCTGCAATGGTTAGGACCTCCAAGACACATAAGCAACACTCAAGCCCAGGTTCCCATCGATTTTAACCATTTAAGGTCTCAGGGCTGGCGACTGTTCTGAGGAACATGGAGGTGTCTACATCCCGCCCGACACGAGCAGTCCAAGCAATAAAATGATCTCAACCAAGTACAACAACAACTAAAGAACAACCACTAACTCTACAGAAAGCGCACGTACGAAGGACTCCGACAACGACCTTTCATTGTTAAGACAAGGTATTTTCTACGACTCAATGGAATTTAATACTGACCCAAAATTCCATTGGATCTCCATTAATAGACGAGATACCCAATCCAACCTTAGAATAATGTAAACTAAAATAGTTGCAATTCCCACAATTACCAAATCTTAGTAATTCAAGGTACTTGGCTCAAGGACCTGACATCTTATGTGTCATCCATAACAGTAAAATTCCAATAGCATTACAAATGATTAACGATGTCCCTTATCTTTATACTCCCCTAATTTGTATTTGAATTAATAATTAAATTAATATCAAGTCACCAACACTAACATTATATTCTGATTTTATATTGCCATAACATTCTACCTTCACATATTGCAAGACCATATAACAGTAATATTCCAATAACATTACAAATGATTACCAAAGTCCCTTATCCTTATAATCCCATAACCTTGCATATGAATTAACAATTAAATTAATATCATGTCATCGATACTAACAATATATTTTGTTTTTATATGCAGCTTCATTTCCCAGAACACGAATTGCTAGAACAACAAAACGAATTGCCAGAACACATAAAACGAATTGCCAGAACAGTACAACGAATTGCCAGAACAGTAAAATGAATTGCCAGTAAAACGAAACTCTAATACTTTTTCTGCTCAGATTATTTTAATGAACTTCAAAAGAATATCGAACAGTACAACGAATTGCTAGAACAGTAAAACGAATTGCCAGTAAAACGAAACTCTAATGCTTTTTCTGCTCAGATTATGTTAATGAACTTCAAAAGAATATCATTCCCTAAAATTTAAGATAATAAGTTCCTTAAAAGAAAAAATTCAAAATCAATTTTAAGAACACTTATGGAACATATATTTATTAAAGAGTATTGTGATTTGTTTTCTTAAAAAAAAAAACCAAGACCACTTGTAAAATTAATTTCACACTGAATACATTTCAAAGAAAAAATGAAAATAAACTTCCTTGAAAACATAAAATAAATGCCTGAAATAATCATGATCAGGTCAAGGATTCATTGAGCCTTGTTCCATCTGAGTTCCTCAACCTCAAGAGTCCATATAATTTACGATTAAAAAAAAATCCATGTAATAGATCATCTATGCACACTGGATATTGCAACGTCCATTAGTCTGAAACCTTTACCGATGCTTAATTTACAGTGCACAGGTCGTCATCCTGCCAGCTATGAATAAAAATTAAACAAAACCTAAATTTCGATCATGTTGAAATGCAAATCTTTATTGCCTTCCATCACTACTGCATTTTAAAATTCATTAATATGATTCTCCCACCTACACCAAATCTATAAAATAAATTCGCTACACCAAATCTATAAAATAAATTCGCTCAAATTTATTGATCATGATTGAACAACCGATTTACTTACCATGACATATTGAGGTACCCGGAGCCATAGATTTTCTTCCAGTCATGCCATAATATGAATATGACCACCATACAATTTAAAAAAAAATAAAAAAATAAAAACAAAATATGGTTCACCATAAAAACACAGAAGTAAAGTGATATGCAAGTATAGCTCTGTATGCAAAAACTAAGAGATCCATTAAAGAACGGTGAAGAAATAATTGAAATCGAAAACATGTATAAAACGCCCACAGTCAATATAAAAACGGCCACATCATTATAAAAATGCCCATAGAAGTTTATGAACACCCACAGTCATCTAAAAATGGCCACATCATTATAAAAACACCCATAGAAGTTTATGAATGCCCACAGTCATCTAAAAATGCCTAGGGTAATATAAAAACGCCCACAATGATATGGAAACGCCCACAGTGATACAAAAATTCCCTCTGTAATATTTAAACACCCACGGCAATATGAAAATGCCCACGACAATATGAAAACGCCCAGATTAAAACAAAACGCCCACAATGATCTAAAAACGCCCAAATCAATATAAAAAAAAAATGCAGAGGAAGGGTTATTGACAATCGCAACTACCAAGTGGAGAAAAAAAAAAAAAACACAGTCATCAATTTATATATATAAAAAAAGGGGGGGGAGGGTCATCAACGCACAGTCATAAAGTCGTGGTGAATGTTTACCCCAGTGAAAATAGTGGGAGCCCAACGTTTTTCAACCCCCGGACACAAGTAAAAAGGAAGACCAGAATCAAACCCCTTTTTATTATTTAAATTTCAGAATGTCGTTGAAATGTAGACCTGTAATTCATTTCTTTTTATTGCCAGAATACAATGATAACAAACTCAGACAAGAACCCATTGAGTTATCCCATGGCCAAAATACAATGATAAAAACAAGTCATTCTACCCTTAAATTAATAAGCAAAACAGCATGAATCCTAACACATTCTACCATAAAAATATGAAAGGCATACCTGTGCCCTTTCGCTTGCCTTGGATGACGTCCCGCGCTTCGTGTCGCGTCCCGCACTCTGTGCCGCTCCCGCTCGCCGACCGTAGAGACCTCACCGGTACCTCCCAACCAATTGCTAGGGGTACTCTTCTTCCCCCTTAGCCCCCCGAGCCGCAAAGGGGCCACACACTATCCAGATGGTAGATCTAGCTTCCCAGCTCGCCTCGCAAGGCTGAGCTACCACTCCTATCCGAGCAGGAAAATCCCAACTCTCCATAAGGAATCAGTCAAGTCACAAATCCGGTAGCGTAACGTTACGCTAACAGTCGATCCCTTTCTTCCTCATCTCCCTTTTCTTTTATAGAGGTTTGAGACCCACCAACTTTCCTAATTCACATTTTAAATTAAGTTTCAATAAAATATTCTAAATATTCTCCATCGCACAAGTGTCGTTCATCCCCCTCTTTTCTCCAATAAATATTTTCTTTAATTTATTAATTGTCTCAAATCCCTCACCCACCTAG
>ML777258.1:860441-873308 GCA_009831015.1 Picea engelmannii | reverse complement strand
GGCTGGATCCACGGCGATACCTTCGCCGGAGATGACATGCCCTAAGTAGTGAATCCTTGATTGATAAAAAGAGCATTTGGACAACTTCCCATACAATTTGTGCTCTCGTAGGCACTGTAGTACCAAGCGCAAGTGCTCGTCATTCTCCTCCGACGTCCGAGAGTAGATCAAGATATTGTCAATGAATACTTGGATGAACTTGTCCAAGTACTCGCGGAACACCCCGTTCATCAAACTCATGAATACCCCTGGGGCGTTTTTCAGTCCAAACGGTAAAATAGTAAACTCGTAATGTCCAAATCTCGTCTTAAAGGCAGTCTTAGGGACGTCATCCTCCTTGATCCGTAACTGGTGATACCCTAATCGCAAATCGATCTTGGAGAACACCGTCGCACCCTTCATTTGATCGAACAGATCATCAATTCTTGGTAAGGGATACTGATTCTTGATCGTAGCCTTGTTCAATTGACGGTAGTCAATGCAAAGCCTCCATGATTCGTCCTTCTTTCGTATGAAAATAACTGGTGCACCTCACGGTGACACACTAGGGCGTATCAGTCCCAGGTCCAACAACTCCTTTAGTTGCATTTTTAGCTCTTGCAACTCCGGGGTCGACATCCGATAAGGTGTTCTTGCTATCGGTTGGGTCCCCGGTTTCAGGTCTATGGTAAACTCCAGTTCCCTTTCCGGCGGCATCCCAGGCAACTCCACTGGGAATACGTACGCAAACTCCTTCACCACTGGAAGGTGTTCTAGACCTTCCACTACTCCCTTTTCGTTTAGCGCGAGGATCGCATAAAGATTGCACCCCTTGCGCATACTCTTCTGTAACTGTAAGGAAGAGACGAACCTCAGGGATACTCCCTGGTTCTGTCCTACAATCACACGTCTCTGTCCTTCATCATCGACCAAGCTCAACCATTTCGTCTTATAGTTGAGTATCGCCTCATGCAATTCCAACAAATCCATACCAATCACGACGTCATAAGATCCTAAGATCGTGACGTACAAGTTTACCCTAGTGAAAAACTCTCCCAGGTTAAGGGCACAGCCCGTAACCTTTCCTCCAACCTTTTGTTTGGCTCTTGAAGCCATCTCTACGAAGCTAAACTTGTCATGTTCGACTGCCTT
Organism: Picea engelmannii; assembly: GCA_009831015.1. NCBI lineage: Eukaryota > Viridiplantae > Streptophyta > Pinopsida > Pinales > Pinaceae > Picea > Picea engelmannii. Next base: position 872,177 of record ML777258.1, on the reverse strand, counting down.
TACCTTAATCATTTTTAGCATTGCACCAGAAATGAAACTCTTAGTAGCACCTGGGTCTATCAAAATACTAAGGGTCTGTTCAGCGATAGTACCTGTCGTCTCGAGCACAGTCGAATGGTGCTCTGCCTGGCGGTTATTCACCGCCGCATGAATCTGATGGGCCTTGCCCATATCTCCCACGGTAGTGGGTCCGGCTGATCCAAACACTTTGGTCCTCTCCACGGGATAGTCGCGCTGGTAGTGTGGCTCCCCACACGTCCAACACCCCTTCTTCGGCCCAGTAGACCTGGTACCCGAAGTAGAAGATGACGGCCCACCGGCCTGGAACCTAGGTTTGTTCTGTTGAACAGGCCTAAACTGCTGCTGCTGCGGGGGACGCTGTTGCCGATGTTGTGGTCCCCGATAAGGTGCCCACTGCTGAGGTGGCGATCATTAGGGTGTATTGAAAGTGGATCCTCTCTAGAAGCCACGATATCCCGGCGTATGTCTCGCTGGGATCTGATGTTGCGATGTACCAGATGAATCCTGCCCTGTTGGTCTCGCTGGAGTCCTGGTATGACCCCCACTGATAAGCTCCTCCTCTGCTATGAGGGCCTTTTTGACAACGTTGTGAAATGTTTGAGGCATCAAGATCCTAAACTTTGCACGCAGGCTGTTGTTAAGTCCAAACACGAACCGGTTGACCTTGAGCTTCTCAGTGTTAAGTTGCAAAGCATACCGGAGTAGCTCCATAAAACTTGCCTCGTACTCGGGCACCGTACGACCTCCCTGTCGTAAAGCGTTGAACTCATTGAGCTGACGCTCGATGAATTCCTCTGAAAGGTACCTCTCTCAGAACCATTCCTCGAACAGTTCCCATGACATGTCTTCAACGGCCATGTTCAGCTGCGGCAGGAGCATCTTCCACCATAGAAGAGCACTCCCCTTCAGTTGAAAGACCGCCATGCGAACCTTCATGTTGGAGGTATAATCGCGAAGTGTGAAGCACATCGCCATATTCTCCAACCATGCCTCGGTGGCTGCGCCATCCGGGGCACCCAAGAACTCAGGAAATTTTACCTTCTCAAGTTCACGGTGAATGCTACCAGTAACGGTCGGTGTGCGCGGCGGAACCTCAGTAGGTGTCGGCGCCCTGGCCTCATCTCTGTCCAATCGGGTGATCAGTGCCTCGGACATGTGCTGAAAAGATCTCATCATCCCAACAACATCGCCATCTGCTATCTGCTACTGTCTGAGAACCTGCTCGCCTCCCTGGGGGTTAGACCCCTCAGGCATGGATGCTACTGGAGGCGTCATGCCTCCTCCCCTAGCACCCCGTCGTCTGCCTCTGCGACGTCCTCTAACCATGATTACCTGCACGCACACAATCAACTCGATCAACAACAATATAATCAAATCTAATCATGTCAATGGAAGCCATAGCGAATCCCAAGCCGCGGGTCGAACCGGCTCTGATACCATATGTAACGAACCTCCTCGTTACAACAATACCTCTTTAACAGGTGCAATTTTTTATTTTTTTTTATTTTTTTTCTTTAAGGTGTGTGCGCGCGTGTAAAAACGAACAGACACACTTGACTCTACAATGCCACCCGACGACTAACAAGACGCAACCACAATGATCACAACAAGAAGACATAAGACGTACAATAGGCAACTGCATGCATTAACGACGATCACTCAGAAATAAGTCAGACTGACTACCCATCCATCCTACCCTGCAATGGTTAGGACCTCCAAGACACATAAGAAATGCTCAAGCCCAGGTTCCCATCGATTTTAACCATTTAAGGCCTCAGGGATGGCGATTGTTCTGAGGAACATGGAGGTGTCTACATCCCACCCGACACGAGCAGTCCAAGCAATAAAATGATCTCAACCAAGTACAACAACAACTAAAGAACAACCACTGACTCTACAGAAAGCGCACGTATGAAGGACCCCGACAACGACCTTTCATTGTTAAGACAAGGTATTTTCTACGACTCAATGGCATTTAATACTGACCCAAAATTCCATTGGATCTCCATTAATAGACAAGATACCCAATCCAACCTTAGAATAATGTAAACTGAAATAGTTGCAATTCCCCCAATTACCAAATCTTAGTAATTCAAGGTACTTGGCTCAAGGACCTGACATCTTATGTGTCATCCATAACAGTAAAATTCCAATAGCATTACAAATGATTAACGATGTCCCTTATCTTTATACTCCCCTAATTTGTATTTGAATTAATAATTAAATTAATATCAAGTCACCAACACTAACATTATATTCTGATTTTATATTGCCATAACATTCTACCTTCACATATTGCAAGACCATATAACAGTAATATTCCAATAGCATTACAAATGATTACCAAAGTCCCTTATCCTTATAATCCCATAACCTTGCATCTGAATTAACAATTAAATTAATATCATGTCACCGATACTAACATTATATTCTGTTTTTATATGCAGCTTCATTTCCCAGAACACGAATTGCCAGAACAACAAAACGAATTGCCAGAACACATAAAACGAATTGCCAGAACAGTACAACGAATTCCTAGAACAGTAAAACGAATTGCCAGTAAAACGAAACTCTAATGCTTTTTCTGCTCAGATTATGCTAATGAACTTCAAAAGAATATCGAATAGTACAACGAATTGCCAGAACAGTAAAACGAATTGCCAGTAAAACGAAACTCTAATGCTTTTTCTGCTCAGATTATGTTAATGAACTTCAAAAGAATATTATTCCCTAAAATTTAAGATAATAAGTTCCTTAAAAGCAAAAATTCAAAATCAATTTTAAGAACACATATGGAACATATATTTATTAAAGAGTATTGTGATTTGTTTTCTTAAAAAAAAAAAACCAAGACCACTTGTAAAATTAATTTCACACTGAATACATTTCAAAGAAAAAATGAAATTAAACTTCCTTGAAAACATAAAATAAATGCCTGAAATAATCATGATCAGGTCAAGGATTCATTGAGCCTTGTTCCATCTGAGTTCCTCAACCTTAGGAGTCCATATAATTTATGATTAAAAAAAAATCCATATAATAGATCATCTATGCACACTGGATATTGCAACGTCCATTAGTCTGAAACCTTTACCAATGCTTAATTTACAGTGCACAGGTCGTCATCCTGCCAGCTATGAATAAAAATTAAACAAAACATAAATTTCGATCATGTTGAAATGCAAATCGTTATTGCCTTCCATCACTACTGCATTTTAAAATTCATTAATCTGATTCTCCCACCTACACCAAATCTATAAAATAAATTCGCTCAAATTTGTTGATCATGATTGAACAACCGATTTACTTACCATGACATATTGAGGTACCCAAAGCCATAGATTTTCTTCTAGTCATGCCATAATATGAATATGACCACCATACAATTTTAAAAATAAAAAAAACGAAAAATAAAAACAAAATATGGTTCACCATAAAAACACAGAAGTAAAGTGATATGCAAGTATAGCTCTGTATGCAAAAACTAAGAGATCCATAAAAGAAGGGTGAAGAAATAATTGAAATCGAAAACATGTATAAAACGACCACAGTCAATATAAAAACGGCCACATCATTATAAAAACGCCCACAGAACTTTATGAACACCCACAATCATCTAAAAATGGCCACATCATTATAAAAATGCCCACAGAAGTTTATGAACGCCCATAGTCATCTAAAAATGCCTAGGGTAATATAAAAATGCCCACAATGATATGGAAATGCCCACAGTGATACAAAAACGCCCTCTGTAATATTTAAACGCCCACGACAATATGAAAATGCCCACGGCAATATGAAAACGCCCAGATTAAAACAAAACGCCCACAGTGATCTAAAAATGCCCAAATCAATATAAAAACAAAACGCAGAGGAAGGGTTATTGACAATCGCAACTACCAAGTGGAGGAAAAAAAAAACCAACACAATCAACAATTTATATATATATAAAAAAGGGGGGGGGAGGGTCATCAACGCACAGTCTTAAAGTCATGGCGAATGTTTACCCCAGTGAAAATAGTGGGAGCCCAACGTTTTTCAACCCCCAGACACAAGTAAAAAGGCAGACCAGAATCAAACCCCTTTTTATTATTTAAATTTCAGAATGTCGTTGAAATGCATACTTGTAATTCATTTCTTTTTATTGCCAGAATACAATGATAACAAACTCAGACAAGAACCCATTGAGTTATCCCATGGCCAGAATACAATGATAAAAACAAGTCATTCTACCGTTCCATTAATAGGCAAAACCGCATGAATCCTAACACATTCTACCATAAAAATATGAAAGGCATACCTGTGCCCTTTCGCTTGCCTTGGATGACATCACGTGCTTCGTGCCGCGTCCCGCGCTCTGTGCCGCTCCCGCTCGCCGACCGTAGAGACCTCACCGGTACCTCTTAGCCAATCGCTACGGGTACTCTTCTTCCCCCTTATCCCCCCGAGCCGCAAAGGGGCCACACACTATCCAGATGGTAGATCTAGCTTCCCAGCTCGCCTCGCAAGGTTGAGATACCACTCCTATCCAAGCTAGAAAATCCCAACTCTCCACAAGTAATCAGTCAAGTCACAAATCCGGCAGCGTAACGTTACGCTAACAGCCGATCCCTTTCTTCCTCATCTCCCTTTTCTTTGATAGAGGTTTGAGACCCACCAACTTTCCTAATTCACATTTTAAATTAAGTTTCAATAAAATATTCTAAATATTCTCCATCGCACAAGTGTCGTCCATCCCCCTCTTTTCTCCAATAAATATTTTCTTTAATTTATTAATTGTCTCAAATCCCTCACCCACCTAGAGTCGCTCCTAAATTTACTCCTAGGTGTTCCTAGATCCCCTTACATGTTTTAAATACTTTCCTAAAAAAAAGATGTTACTAAATTAGCTCAGATTAGCAGGTTCTTAATTGCAGATTCCTTACTATGTTGACCTTGCTTTTTACCATGAGTTCCCATCTCTCCTTTATTAAGTTTCCTCCATTACTTAGTTTCCTAATTCTTATTATTCCCTTCTTTCCCCTTTTTATTAAAGCCCAATATGGCAGTTGCGTTATTAAATCTTTCCCTTTTATTATTAATTTAATATCTTTGTACTTCCACAAGTTAATGAATAATTTCTTCTTTGAAATTTTTAAATCCACTGTTTTTAATTAAATTCTTACTCTCTTCATTTACCCCAAGAATTTTATGAAGACTAAACTATTACTTAAGTGGGTTTTTGTTTAAATTTTTATTTTTATTTTAGGGTCTTTTTCTTAAAGTTAGACTAAATTTTTACCCTAAAAAGTTTTAGACTTAGGACTTAGATTTTGAACTGGGCGACACTTGGTTAGGGAAGTTGTTTAAGGATTTCTTAATGTGTTAAATGTCTTAGGGCCATCTAGGTTTGTTCCTTCATCAACATCAATGCGACGTGCCCTTCAGGACGCACCACGTGCTCCAAGGGTGCCACTCGCCAACTTATGTTTCTTTTGGGTGACGTGCCCTTCAGGATGCACCACGTGCTCCAGGGGTGCCACTCGCTTCTTGTGGTTCTTTTGCGCGACGTGTCCTTCAGGATGCACCACGTGCTCCAAGGGTTCCACTCGCCAACTTGCGTTTCTTTTGCGCGACGTGCCCTTCAGGATGCACCACGTGCTCCAAGGGTGCCACTCGCCAACTTGACTGATTGGTAGACATCTATAACCCCTTGAGTCAACACTCTGCCAGGTGAACTTGTGGGAGACTAAGGGCTCTAAGGAATAAGGCCCCCGCCTTATTGCATGCCCTTGGAATCATCGTGAGTGACTGTCGCAGTCTTCCCTCACAGCATCGTGGATCCTCTCGAACGAGGTAATCGTTAACCTACAATTCGAGCCACGGCGGCAGTGCTAGTAGGCTGTGGCAGGGCTGTTGTCCACACCTCTCCCTCAACCTCTCTAGAAATCGTGTGTGACCCCTTTACTCCATATGTGAGTCTGGTTGGCAAGCTATCGTCAGCCTGCATCATCAACAATCATGTCAGAACATGTCAACATCATATCATCAAATCAATGAAATATCACAGTAAACAAATCAACCCAAATAGCACACTCCCTGACTCAATCCGGAGTCCAAGGGGTTCCACCAATGCCTCTGCATCCTCAAGGTCCAAAACCCTGCACATTCAGTAAAACTGTGTCAAAGCACCTGTCTACGTCAAAGTAGTAAAACATCATGTCATCTATCATAATGCATCATAATCAAGGATAAATGTTTTAACATCATAAAATTCTGGATCACTTGTGAGCAAGTGTCCTCAAAGAATAAGTTTTCTCAGTGCGTCAGAGCGGGATGTTACAGAAGTCTATATTGATCACATTAATTTTCCAATTCGAGGAAGTGTAAGTGACCACCCCTAAACCGTTTAGACAACAAGAGGAATTCTAAGATATGGTTTCTCTACCAAAATGATCTAATGGTTCCCTCATCAATCTCGTGTGGCTTATTTTCACTGCTCAATCTTACACTAGTTTTTCATAGGAAAACGATGCCTCCAAATGTAATAACTAGATTGTCCTATTGAATGTTTACTTTATGCAGCGGACAAATGCAGAATAAATGATTCACTATCTTAACTCTTGGAACTTTGAAATTTTGTCTCCCTCGAAATAAAGATTCCATTCAATTTGTTAAAAATGGCATTTACATGCACCTCACGAATACAAAGTGTCTTCATCTTGGACATAAAAAAGATAACTTAGGGTTGAATAATAGAGAGCTCTTTCTGCACAGCTCCAACCTTCTCAACACGCAAAGGCAGAACTATAACTATATTGGGAAGCTTGCACCCATAACTTCCTTCAAGATAAGCCATGTTGGGTCTGCTTTCAACCCATTCCAGGACTATACAGATGGCTTGTCACGAAAAAGACACTCTTAAACCCAATGTCTATAAAATTGTAATTGTAATCATTATAGATTAATAGAAAGGAAATTATTCTTCCCCTTTATGGTTTTTGGTGGATCGTCCCATGCTGCATAATGAATGGATATTCCATTTCTAAAATCCAATCTCGTTATTAAAAAAACAGCAATGTGGCATTAACACCCACACCAACGACATCCTTAGTAGTAAACACAAATTCCAGCGATGGATCCACATCAAGCACATAGTTATTATCCTCGACATATGTTTCATCTCGTTCCTACTCCAGAGGATAGATTCTATGTCAACAATGACATCTTCAGGCTCAACTATGGATGATTAAAGTAGTCTCTTATGGGTATTTTGGCTAAAAAGAGAACCATTTAAGTTGCACTCCATTATCTTTTTCATGAAAACACAACACAAGCATGTAGAAATCTTCATACAAAATGCACGCTATCTTTTTCATTTTCTTGGGCCTCTAGTGAGGGAATCAAACAATGATGAGTGTTCCATATGAGATAATATATTATTACAATGATGAGTGTTCCATATATAGAGAACATATGGTGAACATCCATGAAAGGATATGTATGATAACTATTTATTATTATTATTACTTATTATATATATTATTTAACAATTATTAATTATTAATCTAGGAGAATGTCTTCCCCATGTTATCCAAACATCAACAAATATTTGTGCTAAAATAATTTGTGCTAAAATAATTCTTTCAAGTAGCTAAAGAAAGAAACCTAGATATATTAACAACCAAAAAGTCTCTAGTTAAATATTTTTTAACTAAAATATTTATTTAACAACCATGGTATTTAACAATAAAACTTTTCTTTTTGCAATAGATAAACAAAATGGAAATATTATCCTGGTAATAATAAGAGCAGTGAATAAAAATATAACCTTTTTTATTTTGTTCATAACAAAAGCAAGAGAAAGCATATTGTTTCTTCTATCTTGTTACAACAATAGGTCTTTATATATGTATAGGTATAACCTCTTTTCTTTGTAAAAAGAAAAAAAAAAATAAAGCAGAAAAGTTATACTTGTAATAGTAGAAATACTATTTATAATCTCTTTTATTTGGAAAGATAATCAGAACAAGAAATACCTTTGAATACTTGCATACATATTAAAAGATAATGAGAATAGGAAATACCTTTGAATACTTGCATACATATTAATATTTTAGGAGCAGAATGTGGATTAGAAACAAAAAAAAATCAACTACATTTGTTACATATTTGTTATCCAGAGAGTATTTACCATTGGAAATCCCCCTCAGATAAAGCAGAACCCACTTAATATTCATATTAGTCATTTTAAAGAGAACCCATAAACCTTTATGAGAAGAATATTCAAAATTTTCTCTTTTACAGGCTTGGAAATAAAATAGACACGTTTGAAAAGAACAGACTATGTTACATAGGAAATAAACAAAAATTACAGTGAAACCCTTGTGTAAAGAGTTCCGCAAGCCCTCGATTCTGTATGTGTTGAGGTGGGTAAATACATTGTTTATCTTACAAGTCTGTTACGTCTCAGTAAAGGCCGACTTGGGCCATAGACGTGCCATTATTCCTCAAAAAAAAGTTTTGAACTCTCGAAGAAAGAACCCACGTTCTCCATGTCCGAACCTCTACAAGAAAAATACTGTAAATACTGTAACGAAGAATTGTTAAGTTAATAACAAGAAAAACCCTACTAATATTTGTATACTTCGTGACTACACCTGTAGCGGCTTGGACAGGAAACCCTCAACCTGAGGGAAATCTTTGCGGAACTCTTTACACAAGGGTTTCACTGTCATTTTTGTTTATTTCCTATGTAACATAGTCTGTTCTTTTCAAACGTGTCTATTTTATTTCCACACCACCATTTGTTACAACACTATTCACCCTACACCACCAGACACTTAGGTAATCAATGTTGGTCGTCTCATCCACGTACCCGCGCTCAGACTGAAGATCAAGGCTCTCCCTCAATGCACATTCTCGCCAACGTGATTTCATTCTATAAAGCAGTGACCAACCTCGGCTTAATTTCTTGAATGAAAACACTAAAAAACATAATAGAGAAAGAATGATTTTGAAAATTTTCATCCACAAAATTTGATGTTTCTTCTATTTCCTTAGTGCCCGTCAACCTAGAGTTAAATACCTTTTTAATGTAAAAACAAAGATAAATATATATATTTCTTTAGGTTTAATTAAAAATATTATGATAGGTTAATGTTTGTGTATTAGCTATGCTCTCTAAGATATGGGAAAGGTTTATGAAGTTTTAAGTGAATTGTAATTTGTAAGTATAACAATTTTATAATTATGTATTGTAGTTTTATTTTTATTTTTTCAATATTATTAATATTTTTGTATGTTTATATTACTTAGAAATAGACTAAGTGATTGTGTGCACTATTGAATTAGGGTTTTAAGTTCTTGGATTTTGTTGGGTTTTAGAAAAATATGGAATTATTCTAAAACTTTCCTATATTCAAAATGAAAATGAAGTAAATATGCAGCCTATTAATGAATGTTGTGAGACTTGACAACCTATACAGTGTAGGTGTTATGCAAAGATTTCATGTGAGTTTAAATGATTTTCTTTAGTAGCATTGAGTTGCATTAGAGATAATTGTGGATCTATCATGCATAATCAACATCATGTGTGTGTGTGTGTGTGTGTCAACACCAAAAAGAATAGCAAAAATAGTGGAGAACACTTTGATGGTACAACGAAGGAGAAAACAACAATGTAGTGCAATATTTTTATGATAAGAATATGTTGTAAGAAAATAAATACACTAATCTTTTCATATGTGCCTTGAATACTTGTGTTATAACCATGATGAGATTTCATTGCAATTGCATATTCACTATCATTAAAAACTAATTGCATATTGTATAAATAATCATGTTATAATTGCAAACTTTTGTATATTTAATATTACTTAAGCCTCTAAAAATTTATTTATTTGTTATAATTGTAAGTTTTATATGTGTAAAGCAATGAAAATCATAGTATAATATTTTGAATAATTATTACAAATTTCAATAATATTCATAAATAATTATTAACATCAATATTAAATCTAGATCAATGTCAAACTTGTTTTAGAGAGCCAACCATCTCTAAATTGCTAATTTCTAGAATATTTTGATTACGCTGAGACTTCAAATTTAGCAATGGCTATTGCATATTTCTTATGTATTATTATGTATCATATAAATATATAAGATTAATTTGTAATGAGTATAATATGACAAAAGTAGTTAGATTTTTTATATCCATTTATTTTCAAATTGTTTCAAATGTAAAATAACAAAAAGTATATTGGGATTAAATATGTTAGTGAGATAATAGTTCAATATGAAGACCATGAAATATTCTCAAGATATATAATTATGATTTAAAATATATAATTATGCTTTAATTGGTTATCAAAACCAAGAATGTTTCAAAATTCAAGAGGTTTGGGCTTATACTATTGATATGTTCCAATCATTTAAATGTCAATCATTGAATACCTCCATCCATTTCAACAATGATATAACACAAAAAAAATATGGCATATTGATTTCAATCATACAAGGCAAAAGAATAAGACAATGAAGATACTAAAAAGTGATTTAGAGAAATAAGGGAGTTGAAATGATTTCAACAATTATATAACTCAAAACAATAGGGTGCATTTATTTTAGAGATAGTACAATGAAAAATGATTTAGAACAACTAATTGCTATGATTTCAATAATAACATAGTGCAAAACAATGTAATGCATTGATTTTAGTGATGACACAATGATAAATGATTTAGATAAATTAGTTGAGTTGATTTAGATAATGACATAATGAAAAACAATTATATGAATTGATTTAAATGATGATACCATGAAAAATGATTCAACATAATAAAGTAGATGTATTCATTTTAACAATGATATAACATAAAACAATAAGATGCATTGATTTCAGTGATGATATTAAAAATATTGATTCACAGAAATAAGGGAGTTGAAATAATTGCAATAATGATATAACACAAAACAATAGGGTGCATTTGGAGTTGAAATGATTGCAACAATGATATAACACAAAACAATAGAGTGCATTTATTTAAGTGATGATATTAAAAATATTGATTTAGAGAAATAAGGGAGTTGAAATGATTTCAACAATGATATAACACAAAACAATAGGGTGCAATTATTTTAGAGATGATACAATGAAAAATGATTTAGAGCCATTAGTTTCTATGATTTCAATAATGAAATAATACAAAACAATGCAATGCATTCATTTTAGTGATGATACAATGATAAACAATTTAGAGCAATTAGTTGCATTGATTTCAACAATGACATAATGCAAAAGAATATGAATTGATTTAAGTGATGATACAATGAAAAATGATTTAGCATAATAAAGTAGTTGTTTTCATTTTAACAATGATATAACATAAAACAATATACAAATGAAATTAATCCTCTATATTTATTTCAATATCACTATGAAAAATGATTCATTGCCTTAATTAAGTGAAGAAATGATATGAAGTAAATTAATCCTCTATATTGATTTCAACTTTGAGATACTGCAAATTATCAATCTAAAAGAATTCAGTAATAACTTAGTGAAAACCAATTTCGAAATAGATATATAAGTTTAAGTCATATACTTTGTTTGGTTAGGTGTGATTTATCTATTAGTATTTGCACATTTAAGCCGTTATAATATGATATATAAAAAGTGAAAATAGACTATCTCTAAAATTCATCAAGGTTTCACTTTTACTCCAATATCTCTAA
>ML777258.1:840238-860341 GCA_009831015.1 Picea engelmannii | reverse complement strand
TCAATTCCTACAAGATGGAAATTTCACTCGAAGAATGTGACAAGACTTAAGGTAGGGAGGTAGGTTGCAATGAAGGGTTTTACCATTTTGTCTTGAGATTAATTTTTAACATCATTTAGTCTATAGATCCACAAATTCACACAGTATGTAAGGCATTCACATGCATTACATTCATCATAACATAAAATAGTAGCTATATACCAACCATCTACACAAAATATTATAGCCATGAGGGTCTTGGAATAGTCTAGTCCAATATATCACCAAGTATATAATCTTTGCAACATGATTGTGGGTACTCCATCCATAATAGTGGCAATAATAAAAATAACAATATTAAAAAAAACCAAATAAATAACAACCTTCTTTTGTAGTCCCTAAAGGACTTTTATAATTTTTAGATTGATGATCATTTCTAACCATGGCAGAACCCTAACTTAACTAACTTCTTTGGCTACATAAATACAATCCATTACATGTTAATAAATACTAACCAAAATAACCCACAAAAATAGGTGTTCCTCTTGTCTTCTTGATCTTATATGTGTTTGACTTGGTTATTTCTTTGATTCCATGTGCCACCACTATGGTTTTCCAAGTGTCATGCCGTTTTTATTCTACTATACTGCTTTACTCCAAAAATGAAAGGTTCAACACCAATTCATATCAAATTGATTTTGTTAAGGAACTTGAACAACCTACTCTTCTCGCTCAACAAAAATTCATCTCATTTGCCACTAGACCCTTTGGGTGATGTCACTCCTCTAAGTGATTTTGATTTGATGTTGGGAAGGACAAGTATCATCTTGCCATACATGAACAATATGATCTCTATTTCAACATGTACAAGTTGCACATGTATGGTAAGCCATATAAATCACTTCATCTTATATTTTCCTACCTATACTTCATGACAGGTAGACTATTATATATGTCACTTTTAACAGAGTTGATGTCATTATGATTTGTCTATTAAGTTAAGGAAGAAAACAAAGATGATCTACCTCCCTTGATATACCATTGGTAGGTTTATACATATTTATGTGCTTGAATAACTCAATGGTTTATCTTGCATTCAAAACACACACCATTCCATGGAGTTGATTCCTAGTTCTTTCTCACTCAATTTCCATGAAAATCGCACTTGCCTTATGGACAGTGCAAAGATTGAGTGACAATTCACATGACTTTTAGAGGATGGCAATATTAGTGCTATCCTATTCTCTTGTGGATTATAAACCTTGGTAATTTCCAAGAAAAAAACAAAGGAGTGGCATATTTTCCCATACTACAAGGCCCTTAACAAGGTCGCTATTAAGAGTCATTACTCTTTGCCCCAAATTGATGTTTTTATTGATTCACTCAAGGGGATAAGTATTTCACTAAGCTACACCTTTTTTTATGCCATCACCAAGTGCATATATGGAACCCTAGAAGAAAATTTTCAATTCCAAGATTGGTCTCTTTGAATGATGGGTCATGCCTAATTCCAGCGTCACTAATGCACTAACCATTTTAATGAGGATCATCATTGAGATTTCTCAGTCACATCCTTAGTAATTTTAGTGGTCTACTTAAATGATATTTTGGTTTTCAATAATTCTTAGTTAGATTAGTGACAATATGTTTACACTATTTTGGACCTCTAGTAAGACCATAAATTGTAGGAAAAATGAAAAAATCATTCTTTGGACAAACTGGTCCAATAAGTAGTCGTTGTGATTGATGCAATAAGAATTCACATAGATCCTACTAAAGTTTAGATTTTTAAATATTAAATCACTCCTCATCTACCACCACTTCCATATTTTTCACCCACTAAAACATGCCAACAATCAAGAGACTGTTTTTTGGAAAATATTGAAGTAGAATGAACATTTAAATGTTGAAAGATTCTCATTCCTCTACACTAGTGCTTGCACTTCTTGACTTTTTTGTTGACTTGTAACAACCTTTTGAGATCAAGAAAAATGATTCACAATATGCATTGGCACTATGGGAAGACATCTAGTGACACATGATGCATTGGTCCAAACACTCAAGTAATAGAGATACTAGATATCCTTATCCCTTGAATTTTTGAAATTCTCTAAGTCTAAACTTCAAGAGAAAAGACATTTAAAATGAAAATAAATTTGACAGTTTTATTTACTTGTACACACATACATTCAACATTCAATAGTTGATTACCTAAATATGCACCATGTAAAAGCACCTATTATCTTAGATCTAGCATGTGTAGTATATGAGGGTTGGAAAATTCAATATCCTCATACCCTTACTTTGATTTGGTCCTGTAAGTATGCCCTGCGGAAATACGCCCCGTGGAACTATGACCTTTGGAATTGTGACCTGTGGAGCTATGACCGGTGGAACTATGCCCTCTGAAACTATGACCTGTGGAACTACACCCTCTGGAACGATGACCTGTAGAACTATGCCCTCTGGAACTACACCCTATGAAACTATGACCTCTGGAACTACGCACTTTGGAACTATGACCTCTGGAACTATCACCTTTGGAACTATGACCTCTAAAACTACGTCATGTAGAACTATGACCTATGGTAATGTGACCTTTGGAACTATGACCTATGGAATTATGCCCTCTTGAACTATGCCCTATGGAACTATGACCTGTGGAACTACGCCCTCTGGAACTACGCCCTCTGGAACTATGACCTATGGAACTACACCCTTTGGAACTATGCCCTCTGGAACTATGACCTGTAAAAAACACGGCCTCTAGAACTATGACCTGTAAAACTACGCCCTCTGGAACTATGACCTATGGAATTGTGACATCTGGAAGTATGACCTGTGGAACTATGCCCTCCAGAACTATGACCTGTGGAACTTTGACCTATGGAACTACACCCTCTGGAACTATGACCTCTAGAACTATGATCTGTGGAATAGTGGCTTGTGGAACTATGCCCTCTGGAACTATGACCTCTGGAACTACGACCTCTAGAAATACTCCCTGTAGAACTATCAACTGTGAAACTGTGACCTGTAGAACTATGACAAGTGGAGCTATGCCCTCTGAAACTATGACCTATGGAACTACGCCCTCTGGAACTATGACCTATGGAACTATGCCCTTTGGAACTACACCCTCTGGAACTATGACCTCTGGAACTACACCCTCTGGAACTACGCCCCCTTGAGCTATGACCTCTAGAACTACGCCCTATGGAACTATGACCTATAGAACTATGACCTCTGGAACTATGCCCTCTGGAACTATGACCTATGGAACTGTGACCTGTGGAACTATGAGCTGTGGAACTATTAGTTGTGGAATTACACCCTCTGGAACTATGAGCTGTGGAACTACACCCTCTGTAACTATGACCTGTGGAACTATGACCTTTAGAAATATGATTTGCGGAACTATGCCCTCTAGAACTATGAACTGTGGAACTTTGACTTGTGGAACTACGCCCTATGGAACTATGATCTATGGAACTGTGACTTGTGGAACTACGCCCTCTGGAACTATGACTTCTAGGAATACGCCCTGTAGAACTATGACATGTGGAATTATGATATGTGGAACTACGCTCTATGGAACTATGACCTGTGGAACTACGCTCTCTAGAACTATGACCTATTGAAATACGCCTAGAGGGTGTAGTTCCAGAGGGCGTAGTTCAAGAGGTCATAGTTCTAGAGGGCGTAGTTCTAAAGGTCTTTGTTCTAGAGGTCATAGTTCCAGAGGGCATAGTTCCATAGGTCATAGTTCTAGAGTTCATAGTTCCAGAGGGCAAAGTTCCAGAGGATGTAGTTCTAGAGGTCATAGTTCCAAAGGGCATAGTTCCATAGGTCATAATTCCAAAGATCATAGTTCCAGAGGGCGTAGTTCCATAGGTCATAGTTCCAAAGGGCATAGTTCCACAGGTCATAGTTCCACAGGGCGTAGTTCCATAGGTCATAGTTCCATAGGTCATAGTTCTACATGGCATAGTTCTAGAGGTCATAGTTCCAGAGGTCATAGTTCTAGAGGGCATAGTTCCACAAGTCACAGTTCCACAGGTCATAGTTCTAGAGGTCATAGTTCCAGAGGGCGTAGTTCCAGAGGTCATAGTTCCAGAGGGCATAGTTTCACAGTTCATAGTTCCATAGTTCATAGTTCCACAGGTCACAGTTCCAAAGGTCATAGTTTTACAGGGCATAGTTCTAGAGGTCATAGTTCCAGAGGGCGTAGTTACACAAGTCACAGTTCCAAAGGTCATAGTTTTATAGGGCATAGTTCTAGAGGTCATAGTTCCAGAGGGTGTAGTTACGCAAGTCACAGTTCCATAGGTCATAGTTCTAGAGGTCATAGTTCCAAAGGGCATAGTTCCACAGGTCAAAGTTCCACAGATCATAGTTTTGAAGGTTGTAGTTCCACAGGTCATAGTTCTAGAGGTCATAGTTCCACATGTCATAGTTCCTTATGTCATAGTTCCAGAGGGTGTAGTTCCAAAGGTCATAGTTCTAGAGGGCGTAGTTCCACAGGTCACAGTTCCATAGGTCACAGTTCCACAGGTCATAGTTTCACAGGGTGTAGTTCCAGAGATCATAGTTCTAGAGGTCATAGTTTTAGAGGGCATAGTTCCAGAGGTCATATTTCTAAAGGTCGTAGTTCCAGAGGGCGTAGTTCCACAAGTCATAGTTCCAAAGGGTGTAGTTCCATAGGTCATAGTTCCACAGGTCACAGTTCCATAGTTCATAGTTCAACAAGGCGTAATTCTAGAGGCCATAGTTCCATAGGTCACATTTCTAGAGGTCGTAGTTCCATAAGTCACAGTTCCACAGAGCATAGTTCCAGAGGTCATAGTTCCAGAGGATGTAGTTCCACGGGTCATAGTTCTAGAGGGCATAGTTCCACATGTCACAGTTCCAGAGGCCATAGTTTCAGAGGGCGTAGTTCTAGAGGGAGTAGTTCCAAAGGTCATAGTTCTAGAGGCCGTCATAGTTCTAGAGGGCATAGTTCTAGAGGTCATAGTTCGAGCGGGCGTACTTCGAGAGGGCGTAGTTCCACAGGTCATAGTTCGAGAGGGTGTAGTTCCATAGGTCATAGTTCCACGGGTGATAGTTCCATAGGGCATAGTTCCAGAGGTCATAGTTCTAGAGTTCATAGTTCCAAAGGGCATAGTTCCAGAGGTCATAGTTCCAAAGGGCGTAGTTCCAAAGGTCATAGTTCCAGAGGGCGTAGTTCCACAGGTCACAGTTCCAGAGGGCATAATTCCACAGGTCATAGTTCCAGAGGGTGTAGTTCCACATGTCATAGTTCCATAGGGCGTAGTTCCATAGGTCATAGTTCCACAGGTCACAGTTCCACAGATCATAGTTCTATAGGGCCTAGTTTTAGAGATCATAGTTCCAGAGGTCATAGTTCGAGAGGGTGTAGTTCCACAAATCACAGTTCCATAGGTCATAGTTCCATAGGGCGTAGTTCCACAGGTCATAGTTCCATAGGTCATAGTTCCATAGGGCGTAGTTCCACAGGTCATAGTTTTGGAGGGCGTAGTTCCACAGGTCATAGTTCTAGAGGTCATAGTTCCACAGGTCATAGTTCTGGAGGGCGTAGTTCCACAGGTCATAGTTCTAGAGGTCATAGTTCCAAAGAGCGTAGTTCCAGAGGGAAATGTTCCAGAGGGCGTAGTTCTAGAGGTCATAGTTCCAAAGGGCGTAGTTCCATAGGTCATAATTCCAGAGATCATAGTTCCAGAGGGCATAGTTCCACATATCATAGTTCCAAAGGGCGTAGTTCCACAAGTTATAGTTCTAGAGGGCGTAGTTCCACAGGTCATAGTTCCACATGTCATAGTTCCACAGGTTACAGTTCTACATCACACAGTTCTAGAGGTCATAGTTTCAGAGGGCGTAGTTCCACAAGTCACAGTTCCATAGGTCATAGTTCCAAAGGTCAAAGTTCCATAGGGCGTAGTTCCAGAGGTCATAGTTTCAGAGGGCGTAGTTCCACAGGTCATAGTTCCACAAATCACAGTTCCACAGGTCATAGTTATAGAGGGCATGGTTCTAGAGGTCATAGTTCCAGAGGGCATAGTTCCACAAGTCACATTTCCATAGGTCATAGTTCCAGAGGTCATAGTTCCAGAGGGCGTAGTTCCACAGGTCAAAGTTCCATAGTTCATAGTTCTGAAGGGTGTAGTTCCACAGGTCATAGCTCTAGAGGTCATAGTTCCAGAGGTCATAGTTCCAGAGGGCATAGTTCTGCAGGTCATAGTTCCAGAGGGCATAGTTCCACGGGTCATAGTTCCAGAGGGCATAATTCCATAAGTCATAGTTCCAAAGGTCACATTTCCGTAGGTCATAGTTCTACAGGATGTAGTTCTAGAGGTCATAGTTCCAGAGGGCATAGTTCTAGAGGTCATAGTTCCAAAGGGTGTAGTTCCAGAGGTCATAGTTCCATAGGGTGTAGTTCTAGAGGGCGTAGTTCTACAGGTCATAGTTCCAGAGGGCGTAGTTCCACATGTCATAGTTCCAGAGGGCATAGTTCCACCGGTCATAGTTCCACATGTCACAGTTCTAAAGGTCATAGTTCCATGGGGCGTATTTCCGCAGGGCGTAGTTCTCAGATTTTGTCTTGGGTAATCTCATTAGTATTGTTGGCAGTGGAGTTTCACCTCAACAAATTGGAGGAATCCTTGGTGGAGCCCTCACATTAGGAAAAACCTCAGTTGTTGCTCGTGGAAGCACATTCCCAAGAGGAGTTATAATATCGGCAGTAGAATGGACAAATAATGGTCGAAGTTCACATTCATTTATGAGTAATTACCATACTCCAAAAGCCTCCTCTGTATTTGCATTTTTAATAAAAAAAATCAAAGTATCTTCCTATAATGGCATATTTTGATGGGATTTTGTTCCACACTAATACTCTCCTGCATCTTTGTATCACATAGCTTGTACACACACCAACCTTCAGTATTATTCACTCATTTTGGAGATGTTTTAAGTGCTCATAAAATCCTCCTAAATCTACCTTGGAATATTCTTTGTCTAGTGTAATGAAGTCCTGGCCCAAAGCATATATCTATGAGTAAATTTAAAAGAATGCAATAAATTTGTCCTTAAAAGTTACCAAGTTTGTTCCCAACATGATACCCCACATGACCAAGCATGGAATCTAGCTATGTACTTAGTTAGTTAGCTATTTTTCATAAACCAAGCATGCAACATCCTTTAGTTGAATTCCCATACCACACATTTTCCACTCTTGTCACATTTTGTACTTATGAACAATGAATGAAAAGGTGATTATTTGTTTCACAATCATCTTTGCACAACACATATATTTGGATCTTTCTTGTTCCTCACAACAAATCCCAAGTTAAAAATATTTTCTTCAAAGCCAACCTAAGGAGAATTTTAGATCTTTTTGATCCTTAACTTCCAAATAGGCCTTGAGCACCAACAGGCTCATTGATTTTTTATTCAAAAGTTACTTTATATCCTAACTTAGCACTGAAATCTCCCCCTATTTTATATTTTTACTAAGCTAAAACATTATGTATCATTTGAATGTATACCTTATAGCCTTAAAGATAAGATTCAACTAAGCATCATGGTTGAAACTATATATTTGTATTTGCTTAATCTACTACTTGGTTCAAAGTATAGAACCTCTTTAGTGTAATGAGGTGATGGAATCCTTCGTGAAAGAAAATGTTCCCACATCCCCAGAACTACATAGATGAGAGTATATAGTTGTATTTGCTTCCTTTATTAATTGGTTCAAAGTACACAAATCTCTTTGTAGTGAGGTGGTGGAATCCTCCATGAAAATTTTTGTATCCCTACATCCCAAAACTACATTAGAACCAAGTCTTACTTTGTTTTGTGATCTAACCTTTCAAGCTAGGTAATCTCCTATCATCGGGAAAGATCTTACTAATGCTTTTCATTGATTGGAGAAAAGTATCTCTTTTCTAAATAAAGAAACCCCATTGTAACTAGTACCTGAAAAGACTTGACCAAATTCAAACCTATGACCTATAAAAAAACTCTGCATATCTAATTTCCACATCTACTCTTTAATGAGATGGCATTATTAGGTATACCATGTATCAACAAAAATAGAATTGACACTATTAGATATACTATGTAATAACAAAAATTGAATTCACCACTCTCTAAATAACCTTTCCATAGAAAAGTTGGAAGAATAAGTGAAAATGTAATTAATCAAAAACTAACCATTTTTAGATTAAAAAAATTGTTGCCAATACACGTTCCCAGATTAAATATATTATTATTTTTGTTTTATTTTCAAATATAAAATAATTTTAAATTTTAAATATATTAAATATAAACAAAACATATCATATATCATGAAAATTTTAAAATTCAAAAATGTTTACACTCTAAACTGAAACAATGTAAAGTAAATTGAGTGGCAAGTAAATAAACATTGAAAATTCCAATAAAATGTTTACAGTGAGAACTGAAACAGTGTAGAGTAAATTGAGTGGCAAGTAAATAAACATTGAGTTCACAGATTTTAAAAGGAAAAACGTGGAAGAAGTGTGCATAATAATAATATTTAATTTATGGCCAGATTACATGGATATGAGTAAAAGTAGAGTTGCGAATATGGATAAATGCTTTGTTTATGAGTAAAAGTAGAGTTGCAAATATGGATAAATGCTGTGTTTTAATGTTAATGAAGTATGATTTTTTTATTTTATTTATTTATTTATTTATTTATTAATTAAGAATTAATGACTTTTTTACCTGGCAGTTTGAAATAGAAAGTGAGATAGAACTCATGATTCAACACCCTTCACATTAATCAAAAAGAATTACATTTATAAGCTTTGTGATCTGTTAACTAATTCCTCATAAATAAGATCAAAACGGATTTCTAGTTACATGTATCCTAACAATCTAACAGAATTCTAATTTTAGCATTTTGACATTATTATTCCAACTCTTTCTCTTAATGGAGAAATGGATTCTCTACCACACTTAACTGTTTCCTACATTCTTCAAAGCTCATCTTTCGAAGAGGCTTAGTAAAGATGTCAACCACATTCTCAGTGGTATTACAGTAGGTCAAGTCAATTTCCTTCTCTTGTATCTTTTCTCTTACAAAATGATGTTGGACTTCAATATGCTTTGTTCTAGCATGAGAAATTGGGTTGTGTGCCAATTTAATAGAACTTTTATTGTCACATTTGAGAACAATAGGCTTCATTTGCTTATTGCCAATATCTTCAAGAATTCTCCTTAACCAAACAACTTCACATGTAGCATTACATAGAGCTTTGTATTCAGCTTTTGTTGATGATAAAAAAACAATTGGTTGTTTCTTACTGCTCCAAGACACGCCCCATGTACCAATGTTGAATGCATATCCTGAAGTTGATTTCCTATCATCGGGATTTTCGACCCAATCTGAATCAGTGTAACCTGCCAGCTCAACATCACAATTATCAGTATACATAATACCAAAATTAACAGTTCCTTTCAGATATTGAAGGACTTTCATTGCAGCTACCCAGTGGCTTTCAAGTGGCTTAGCCATGAACTGACTAAGGATGTTGATTGAATATGCTATGTCTGATCTGGTAGTAGTGAGATAGTTCAAACTTCCCACCAACTGGCGATACAGAGTACCATTTGCTTCTTTAGTTTCATCAACACTAGATAACTTTGCATTATGTTCTAAAGGTGTTGACACTACCTTGCATTCATTCATATTGAATCTTTCCAATGTTTCCCTTGTGTATTTACTTTGAGTGACCATTGTTTTACCATCTTCTCTCCATATTTCCAGACCTAAACAATAATGTATTTCACCAAGATCCTTCATTTCAAACATCTGTGATAACTGAATTTTAATATCTTCAATCAAGTGAGAAGCATTTCCTGTTATAATCAAATCATCAACATATAAAGATACCAAAGCAACATTCCCATTTTCATCCTTTTTGACATACAAATTAGGATCATTTTTATTTTTCACAAAACCTTTATGAGAAAAGAATGAATCAATTTTGATATACCAAGATTTGGGTGCTTGTTTTAAACCATATAGAGCTTTCTTTAGTTTACACACAAGATCCTCTGTCCTTTATAATTCCTTCAGGCTGAACCAAATAAACTTCTTCTTTTAAATCACCATTCAGAAATGCAGATTTAACATCTAACTGATGTATTTTCCAATTGTGTTGTGTAGCTAATGCAATCATGACTCTAATTGTATTTAACTTAGCTATAGGTGCAAAAGTGTCCTCATAATCAATTCCTTCCTTTTGTGAATACCCTTTTGCAACTAATCTAGCCTTGTATTTGTCAATACTTCCATTTGCATTAAATTTGGTTTTATACAGCCATTTACATCCTATGGGAACTTTGTTTTCAGGAAGTTTTGTTAATTCCCATGTTTCATTCTTCATTATCAATTCATATTCTTCATTCATTGCATTTTTCCATTCCTTGTGATCTTTAGCTTGTTCATAAGTAACAGGTTCCACAACATTCATTACTTGTGTCATCAATGCATAATCTTTATACCTAGAAGGTACCTGAATTGTTCGTGATGACTTCCTTTGAGTTCCACCACTTTCATTTCTTTTATTCTGTGGCGTAAGATCCTTTCTGAGTGACTCAAGAGTGTTTGTAGTATCCATGCTGCTTCCACTTTGTTCCTGTACCTGTTCTTGTTCTTGCACCTGTTCCTGTTCATCATCTATCTCAACTTTTGCATGAGCATCATTTTCATAAGAAGTATACCAAACATCATTTTTACTTATCTCAACATCTGTATTTTCATGAAAAATCACTTCTCTACTTGCAATCAACTTATGGGTACTAAGATCAAACAACTTGTATGCCTTATGATCATCACAATAACAAATGAATATACACTTAACAGATTTTGCATCCAATTTTCTTCCCTCATCTTTGGGAATATGAGCAAATGCCTTTGAACCAAATATTTTTAAATGACCAACCTCAGGTTTATAACCATAAAGAACTTCAAAAGGTGTTTTTGAATCTAAAATATTAGTTGGACTTCTATTCTTTAAGTAAACAACAGTGTTAATGGCTTCTACCCAAAAACCATTAGAAATGTTTTTTTATCTTTCAACATGTTGCGAGCACATTCTACTAATGTCCTGTTCTTCCTTTCAGCTACACCATTTTGCTGTGGTGTATGAGACATAATGAATTGTTGAATGATCCCATTGTTCTTGCAGTAGCTATCAAAAGCTCCTAAGGTATATTCTCCACCTTGATCAGATCTTAGAATCTTGATGCATTTGCTTGTCTGTTTTTCCACCATAGTTTTAAACTCCTTAAAATATTCAAATACATCACTCTTTTTCCTTATAAAATAAGCCCAAATAAATCTAGATCTGTCATCAACAAATATAATAAAATACCTTGCACCTCCAAGTGACATGGTTTGCATGGGACCACAGACATCAGTATGTATTAATTCAATTATCTCTCTCTATTTCTTCTCTTTATGCATTGGAAATTCTTCCCTATGTTGTTTACCTAGTGCACAAGCTTCACATTCTATATGCTCATTTTTCAAAACAGGACGTCCTTCAACCATCGATTTCTCATGAAGTAGCATTAAGTCATTTTGATTAAGATGTTCATTCCTGTGATGCTATAGCTCAATTGTTGACATTGTTGTAGATGTTAATGCTTGATGAGTTCCCCTTGTTACATCAAGCTTATACAAACCTCCAATTCTTATTCCTGTGGCTATGACTTTATAATGATTCTCAATATCCTTCACAAAACATTTAGACTGCATAAATTCAACATTCAAATTTTGATCAGTTATTGTGGAAACAGATATCAAGTTCTTTTTTATGCCTGGAACATACAACACATTCTGGATTTGTTTCATTTGCCCATTAGGTAAATTCACACATATTACTCCATATCCCTGAATCTTATGAGATCTGTCATCTCCTAAATATATGTGTGTATCATTTGTGCTCTCATGATATTCATCAAACCATTCTTTGTTACAAGACATATCAGCTTAGGCTCCTGAATCGATGAACCATGCACTTTTATCATCAAATTCTGTGGATAATGCATCTTTGGAAATACACAACTTTAGATTCTTAAAACCATCATTGATAGAGGTGTCACTGTTCACATAATTTCCATTATGTCTTCTGAACTTCCGTTTGGATTCATTAGCTTTGCTTTTATAACAATCTTTAGCATGATGACCAGGTTTTCCACAATAAAAACAATCATCATTTTTCTTATTATGTGCATTAGTTTTGATTGAGTCATACCTCTATTCCTTGGTTGAAACTTGCCTGTTCTGTTTCTGTCCCATGGCTTGCTCCTGTATGGTTGTTTCCCTTTTGCTACTAATGTCAATTCTGAAGTATGAGAGTCCATCTCAAACACCTTCATTCTTTCTTCTTCTTGTAGAAGAATCCCTGTCAATTCAGAAAAGGTAGGTGGCTGTACTCTACCTCCTAGACTTGAAATAAAGACATAATAATCTTTGATTAACCCTTTTAGTGTAATAGTCACCATGTCAGAATTTGAAACTTTCTCACCAATTGCATTTAGCTGGTCACATAAATCTTTAATTCTGGAAACATAGGTGGTAATACTTTCATTTGCTTCCATTTTTATGGACAATAACTTAGTCTTCAAAAACAAAATTCTATTTGAGTTTGTAGTTTCATACAAACCTTTCAATATTTCTCAAATCTCCTTGGACGTTTTATAGTCTCTAATGTGTGGAATTATGTTGTCCTTAACAGACATCTGCAACAACACTTTAGCTTTCGTTTCTCGTTTCTCCCAATCTGTTCTAGTAGCACCTATGGGCTTGGCTTCATCTCCTTTTACAATAGTCCACACATTCCATGTTTCAAAAATCGTCAATATCTTAAATTTCCAATCAATGTAATTATCGCCATCTAGCTTGGATGCTTCATTCAGATAATTTTCTGGGAATGAAGTTGACATTTCAGCAATCAAAAATTCTTTAACCAACTCAAAAAACAAATACCTCCACACAGACACTATGGTTTCTTCACACAGGCAACTTAGCTCTGCAATTACTCCTCACCCAGTGAACAACTCTGATCTCTGCACACAACACTCCACGTTCTTGGGAACGCAGAAAATTTGCACCAGTGAACTCAAGTTGCAACACCCAACTCGATGATAGATCTCACTCTCTCTTGAGCTTTGATTAACATAGGCAGCTCTTCAGGAATGGGTTTCCACACGGTGGATCCTCATCATGTTTCCAAACGATTGTCTTCACTGCTTCATGCACCAAACAACTCTATCATGCAGTGGATAATCTCCTTTCGTAGCTCTTGAGGACTCCTTCTACAAGCTCCTCCTCTGCAGTCTCTTCTTTTTGGTAAGAGTTTTTGCTCTATACACCTTATAAGGTGAGAATGAGGCTGCAACAATCAACGCAGCAACCACAGCGCCAACACTCCAGCAGCAAGTAGCTCCACAGCTCACACCCTCAGATCCAGCGAACACAGTGACAACAAACAGTATGCAATGAGCTGAGCAAACAACACTTAGCACCTGTACGTACCTAACTAACACTCCACACAATCAATCGACAGCAGATAGCAGCCTCGCCAGAATGCAGATCGCAACAATCAACAGCGAATACTGACAACACTCCACTTGGTGTCCGCCCTCTAGATACAGTCTCCTGTACGCACCCTCACAGTCGCTCTGATACCCAAATAAAAAGTGAGATAGAACTCATGATTCATAACCTTTCACATTAATAAAAAAGAATTACATTTATAAGCTCTCTGAGTTGTTAACTAATTCCTCGGAAATAGGATCAAAACGGATTTCTAGTTACACGTATTCTAACAATCTAACAGAATTCTAATTTTAGCATTTTGACATTATTATTTCAACTGCTTGTTGGCCAGATAATGGCTATTGTAGTTTATACGTTCACGTTCTGTAGAGGCATGGATGATCCTCTCTGTAAATTGAGGCAAAGGACCCGTATCCACATCGTATCTTGGAGCGTGGAACGTCATGAAATCACTGCCCTATGCTATATGCTCTTGAATTTTCCATTTGTCAGGACCTGCATATAACTAGCATAGTTAATGAGATTCAAATGCCAATAGAAGATAGTATCCGTGTCTGCAAGCTGTAATATTATGCACTAACAGAAGCAATTTGATCTTACAGGATAGAGAAAAAAACAAAGGTACAAACCTTAGTGTTTCATACATCGATTTTAACCTTGATGTAAGTTTTCTCCAAACATTTCTCCAAGCATTGAGGCTTTAATTGGAAATTATCGACAATGAGAGGTTGCAGGGTTTTACATGGCTTCAACACCTATCTTGATTAAGTTTCCGGAATATCCTTGCAAAGAAAAACAAAGCCAAACAATGAATCCAAGAGCTTACTGCGATTTGAATTTGAAGATCAGAGAGGAAGAAGCAATGGCGTACCTTTCTGTGTCTTTCCACAGATACATATTGAACCCATATCCATTCTGAGCCTATATGCCAATCTAGAAGTAGTAGCTGGAATTGATAGAAGTCAGCCAAGGTGCTCTATTGAAATAACTATTATACATAAATTAATTGACATTCAACGGTTATGGATCTGCTAGTTATTTATGCTGAATGTAGGCTCTTGAAAGGTAAATGAAACATAGCTAACTATTTAAAATGGTAAAGTGGTCAATGAAAAACTATCAATACCTTCTAAATACACCCATTTTAGCTTCTTTCCATCTCGATATCTCATCACATGAAATACTGCCACAGTAAAAAAATCACAGAATGTCTCAAAAACGCCACTCGAAAGCACACCATATATGATGAAGTGAGGAAAAAATGAAATGGGTAGAAAACTTACCGTTCATGAACCATCATCGGAAGTTATGTAAGCTTTTGTAATCGAAAGATTCAAATCGGTCAGCACTTGTACAACTGTTAACAGAATGCCATGTTTATTAGCACTGTCAACCTGCATGTAGAAAAAAGATTAATTCAGATTTCAACTAAACCTGGAAAAAAGCACCGGGGTGAGATATAAACGCCTAACCTTAAGGAATTAAACTCAGAGGGCAAAATAAAGTTGTTTGCATAGTGATTGCATTCTCTCATGTAGTATTGTCTTTTTTTGACGAAAACGGTTATGTTGCATTAAGTGGCATTCTGGCGAGCCAGAATCAGAAAGTTACAAATCTGAAGAAGGTTGGTGACCTCTAATAGTGCTGCCAACTTTCTTGTGAATGTCTTGGAGGAACAATCCCATCTGCTTCTTGAGCTAATTCGAGAAAATGACAAAAAATGCATACATGAGTAGATTCTCACAAACTGTGAGCACAGTAGAAGACAGAAGCAGAGCATTAAACCGAGGGGGATGAAATTTTCCCCTTAAAGTAGGGATCCAACTTTTTCTGAGAACCTAAAGAAATGTTGGAGGCTGCCTCCTTTTCTCAGCGCGCTTTGTTGGTTCTCCGTCCTCGGGTAAGGGGTGGAGACGAAACTGAGTTGCCTTCAGGTTCGGAAGTTTCCACAGAGCCGCTAGAGGGGATTGAAACAACCAGATCTGCAGGGGCAGAGGGTTCCGGATCTGAAGCCCGAATTTCTCTCGCTGCTACTGATTTTGGAGGAGTGGAATCCGGGAGGCTTCCGTCTGCCGGAGGGTCTTCCTTAACTGTTGTTGCTTCTGGTTCTTGGGCTTCATCTTCCTTCAGCACATCAAAGATGTTTTTATTTTCTAGAGTTGCCTCTGCTGAATGAGTGGCCTTCGAAGCCTGGGTTAGTGGATCCTTTCACCTTGGCTACCTTCGTCGGTTAGTTACTGGCTGAAAATCATCTTCTTTGACGGGTCCCGGCTCCTTAGAGGCTTTGGGGCAGCTTTTTGCGAAATGACCGTAGGCATGGCACCGGAGGCACTTAAAAGGAATCTTCTTGTAATCTAGCTCTTGGATATGGCACCATTCCCCCAGGGAGAGCTTAATGGCTTCCGGGAGTCCTTTCTCAAGGTTAACCTCAACACAAATATGAGCGCAGGTAAATTGATCCCCTTTCGGCTCCACACTGTCCAGGAAGCGCCCAAGCTTATTTCCAATGTCCTCCAGAGAGTTTTTCCCCCAGAGATGCAAGGGAAGATGAGGCAGCCTAACCCAAACAGGGGTTGCGGTGATCTCGGCTCCTGGATTGAAGTCAAGAGTCCAGGGGGATAAGAACAACCCTCTCGACCGCATGAAATAGGGTCCAGATCTGAAAACTAGGTCACGGTCCTCTGCCCTCGAGAAACTGAAGACAAAAAAAACCCTGCCTACTGCGCACAGAGTAACGTTTCCCTGTATCAGCGACTGCCAACGATCATCAATCCATGCCTTCACCGTTTTGGGGCTGGGCCATAACCCCGTAAACTTTCCGATGAGGGCCTTTTCTGCTAGAAGGAGGGCAAGATTGCATGGCCCCTCTAGGGATAGCTCCAGAGAAGGGATCTCCTCCATCTTCTTAACAAACTTAGACGAAAGAGAATGCTTGGGTTTAGTTCCTGCCGAGCGGACCAACTCTCATGTGGTATTGTCAATCTCAACCCTGCGAGGCCAATTCAGAGGATAAGGTCAGTCCGAATGAAATGGTAAACCTTAGAGAGTTCATAAGCTATCCAATCCATTTCTCACACAAACACAAAACTCTCATAAGCCCAAAACTCGATAGCACAGAAATTTTAGATTGGGTTTCCTGTTCTCGTTCTTGAAGAAAAATGTTGTTATATAGGCCTAAGCAGTCTGGAAAGCAGCTCGAATTCCTTAAGAAGACTGAGAAAATACAGATGCAAAAGAGCATGGTTTGCTAATACTGTCAAGTGCTGAATGATTGGCTTGCCCTTCTTCGACTTCAATGAACTTTGATGACTTTCTTTCTCTCATTCGCTCTGCTTATATATCTCCATTTATGTTCTATATGAAGAGAGCCTCTCTTCAATCCTGGCGTTCCCGGAGCTCCCCGGTGAATCGTACGTGATGTTGGTTGCATATCTCCATGCTCTTTGCTTTTCTCTATGCTTGGATAGACCAGAACTGTCATCCAAAAGAGCGGGGGAGTTGTGATTTTGAAAAAATTTGAAATGGACGATGGAGGGAACGAGTGCATCTCCCCTACGCCAGCTGGCTCAAAAATGGAGAGGCCACGCGGATGACTTCGCGGGCACGCACTGCACAAACTAACGGTAACGGCAACGGTAACGTCGTTTGGGGTAGTAGAGTCTCTACCGGCCAGTGTATGTAGTTACCGGGATAAGGGATCGGCGGTGTTCGGAGTAACCAATCAGCGGTGGCCGTCAAAGGTCCAAATCGTTTTCCCTTTAGCCTACGCCGTTGTTGAAATCTGGCCGAGATTAAATGGTATTTCTTATTTTTAATTTTGCGTGTTGTTTTCAAAACAAGCAATAAAAAGCACATGCATGTGAAGTTGTTGAAAGGCGTAGTCTAGGGTTGGCAAAGTGCCCATCTTAAAATGGAAAACATCTTAAAATGGAAAACATGCATGTGAAGTGGTTGAAATTTGGCCGAGATTAAAACGATGCTTTTAGCATCTTTTTATTAATTTAAAAGAAAAATGTCACGGTATTTCTTATTTTTTATTTTGCGTGTTGTTTTCAAAACAAGCATTAAAACGCGTCAATGAGTGCCATTTTATGTTTATGCCCGGCCACCCAAAAACTTGACTTCGATTCAAATTTTAAAAGAGCAAAAATTTAGAAATAGAAAAACAAAGTTTTCGATAATTAATAGCATTTTCATTATGTTAAAAATATAATAGTTAGAGCAAAAGAATAAGAAAGTACATGGATATTATAACTGTTAATTAAATATTGGGTTTCAAGAATGTTGAAATAGATGATAAATTTATGAATTAAATAATAAAAATGGTTTATTATTAATATTATTATTAGTTACCTAAAGAGGTTGGATCCAATGGTGGAAAGCGAGGAGTTTTTCATCGTTGGACAAGGTTCAATTCTCTAGTTGGATAACACGGCCACATGTAACGAGTTAGATAACATGGCCACATGTAACGCGAGCACGTGCCCAACTAGTTGCTGATTCCGCCAGACACACACACACACACACACACACACACACATATATATATATTATTAGTCCAAAGTCATGGGACTATAGCAATAAGTTTGTTTTTTATGTGACATTAATTTTCCTTTTACCATAAATTTGTGTATGCAATGTAATATTTAACTTAGGAAAATAAATATATATTTTTGGATATAATAAAAATATTTGTGTTTCTAATTTTTAATTGGTTGATAAAATTGAAGTGTTGTTGCTCCCTTCACGTCTTTCAATATGTAGAATTAATTACATAATTAATAAATTTCACCAATCACCACATCTAAATATAAAAAATTGTATTATGTATTTATTATTATGCATTATTATATTTATTATCTAATATATTATTTATTATTATATTTATAATATATTTATTATATTTATGAATATTATAGTTTTATTCACCTTATTGTTCATTATACATTTTGAATAACAAACAATCCTCAATTATTATCTTTTAACAAAAAATATTCATTACTTGTTCATTTAATTATATTAAGTTCAATATATATTTCTCAACTAACTAGGCAGGTACTACTTTACCATGCAATCTTTGTTATTTTCTTTGTTATTTTTAAAATATAATTTTGTAAAATCTTTTTAAAAATTAAAATATCAAAAATTAATTATTTTAACATCATCATTCAGATGTATTTGTATTTTTTTTTAAATGGATTTACCATAAAAGAAAATAAGAATCTGACTAGTAAAGTAGTTGCCATACATTTATTAAAGGTAGTTGATAAGATCATTAAAAGTTGTTCATAAGGTCTCTTCTTAAGTTATGGTGATAGATGTATTCAACAACTGTACTTGTTGTAAAAATAAAGATGCATTAAATTCATGATAGTACCATTCCATTGTCATAACAGGTACGCGTGATGATAAATATGCAGAGAATTCTTTACATGTGTCGGATAGCTTGTTGTTCCACATAGTTGATTGTAAAACTCCGAAAACAATTTGGGACAAGTTGGATTCCTTATTTGGAAAAATCAATGAATTTCGAGCCCTACAATTGGGAGAGGAGCTGTCATCACTGGTATCGGATGAGCATGCATCCATTGAAGACTATCTCACCAAATTCAGGGCACTAGTGGCTCAGCTAAAAGGGTGCGGAAAAACTAAATCAGATAAAGAGTGCATCTTCTTGATTTTATCCAAGCTAAAAGGTCCTTATCAGGTATTTTCTTCTGCATTTTATTCTACTATGGATGCACTAGGAAGTGAGTTTCAAATGCCTTCCTTTGAGCTTTTCTGTGAGCGTCTTACCAGAGAACAATCTAAGCTTACTAAATTAGATTCTCTTTCTGGCTCTAACAATAAGGCTTTTGTGGCTCAAAACACCAAAACTAAGCATAAGACTCGGTATAAGCAGAAGAAAAATTTTGCTCCAACTGGTGAGTTTACCTCCAAGTCTCAGCAGAAAACAAAACCATTTCCTCCATCTTCCAAGTTTGGCGAGTCTTCCTCCAAGACAAAGAAGAAGAAGTCAAATGACACATGTAGCTTTTGTGGCGGACTTGGGAATGTAGAATCTAAGTGTTGGTTGAAACTTGAAGCTTTGAATGAAGCCATGAAGCAGCATAAGATTTCTGTACCAAAACCTTCTTCTACTAGTAAAGGACATGCTTTATCAACTCAAGCTTTGTATCCATCTTCAAATAGTTGGATATTTGATTCTGGTGCTTCACACCACATGACTCATTCTCATGAATTGTTGGCTTCTACATCCGAATGTAGCATTTCGCAGATTGCAGTTGGAGACTCTACACAGCTGGATGTTCTTGGATCTGGCACAGTACAGTTATATAAAGGGTGCATTAATGATGTTCTTTGTGTTCCTCACATCTCTACAAATCTTCTCTCTATATATCAGATTTGTCATTCTGGTAATGGGAAAACAATAGAGTTTTCTCCTAATGATGTAATCATCCGAGAACTACAAAATCCAGACATTGTTGTTGCATCTGGAAAAGTAG
>ML777258.1:802128-835876 GCA_009831015.1 Picea engelmannii | reverse complement strand
TTATGTTCTATATGAAGAGAGCCTCTCTTCAATCCTGGCGTGCCCAGAGCTCCCCGGTGAATCGTACGTGATGTTGGTTGCATCTCTTTGTGCTCTTTGCTTTTCTCTGTGCTCGGATAGACCAGAACTGGCATCGAAAAGAGTGGGGGAGTTGTGATTTTGAAAAAATTTGAAATGGACGATGGAGGGAACGAGTGCATCTCCCCTACGTCAGCTGGCTCAAAAATGGAGAGGCCACGCGGATGACTTCGCGGGCACGCACTGCACAAACTAACGGTAACGGTAACGGTAACGGTAACGCCGTTTGGGGTAGTAGAGTCTCTACCGGCCGATGTATGTAGTTACCGGGATAAGGGACCGGCGGTGTTCGGAGTAACCAATCAGCGGTGGCCCGCAAAGGTCCAAATCGTTTGCCCTTTAGCCTACGCCGTTGTTGAAATCTGGCAAACGGTATTTCTTATTTTTAATTTTGCGTGTTGTTTTCAAAACAAGCAATAAAACGCACAATGCATGTGAAGTTGTTGAAAGGCGTAGTCTAGGGTTGGCAAAGTGCCCATCTTAAAATGGAAAACATGCATGTGAAGTGGTTGAAATCTGGCCGAGATTAAAACGATGCTTTTAGTATCTTTTTATTAATTTAAAAGAAAAATGTCATACGGTATTTCTTATTTTTTATTTTGCGTGTTGTTTTCAAAACAAGCATTAAAACGCGTCAATGAGTGCCATTTTATGTTTCTGCCCGGCCACCCAAAAACTTGACTTCGATTCAAATTTTAAAAGAACAAAAGTTTAGAAATAGAAATCGTTTTCAAAACATTGATGGGCTGTTGCTTTAGTCATATTTAATTTAAAAAACAAAGTTTTCGATAATTAATTTAAAATATAATAGTTAGAGCAAAAGAATAAGAAAGTACATGGATATTATAACTGTTAATTAAATATTGGGTTTCAAGAATGTTGAAATAGATGATAAATTTATTAATTAAATAATAAAAATGGTTTATTATTAATATTATTATTAGGCCAAGTCATAGGACTCAATAAGTTTAATAAATTTGTTTTTGATGTGACATTAATTTGTTTTTTTATTTTTTTTAAATGAATTTACCATAAAAGAAAATAAGAATATGACTAATAAAGTAGTTGCCATACATTTATTACATACATTTATTAAAGGTTGTTGATAAGATCATTAAAAGTTTTATGGAAAAAAAGATCATTAAAAGTTGTTGATAAGGTCTCTTCTTTAATATATTTAATATCATTAAAACCTAGCAACATTCATTTCTACATTGGAAGTTCAGAGTCATTATGACTTGTAATTAACTTGTTATAATTGTGAACTTGCATATTTAATATTATTGAAACATGGTCAAATTTCCAATTTGTCTATTTAATATCAATGAAACCTTGTACAATTGCTAAGTTTCATATTTAATGTTACCAAAATGTGGCAAGATTCATTTCTACATTGAAAGTTCATAATCATTATGTTTGTAATTAACTTGTTAGAATTTCCAAATTGCATATTTGAGGCCTAGGCTAAAGGACCAATGATTTGGCCCCAGTGAAAAATGGATGTGCCTCCATGAATGCCATTCAATTTGCTCCCATACAAATTTTGGCAACAACGTGCATTCAATTCAAGCCCTGCCAAGACCAACCACCACCCCACCTAGAACAACTACCATCTTGAACCACTGAGCGTGAATTCATTCATCGCCCAACTTATTTCTATTAAAGCAATTGAAATCCAAAAACCAGAGTGATCTCCAAAGCGTTGGGCCAAAAACTAAGAAAAATGACACATGAAAACTCCAAAAACCAAGGTGAACTCCAAAGTGTTGGACAAAAATAGAGAAACTACCATAGTCATCCCTACCATAGTCAAACTACAAAAACTAGAGAGAACTTCACAGGTTGATTATATATCAAATCCAAATTGGAAGTGCTTATATGTCTTTTTTTTAATAGTAAATCAATAGAACATCGAATTTCTATGTCAATGAGTTGGAAAAGAGATCCAAATATGTAAAAATTTGTAGGTTCCCTAAGAATAAGATCTAAAAAATTGTAAAAATTTGTTATTTCAATGATTAAAATTAGTAAATTAACTTCATAATAGAATATCCAAACATACTATACTCATAAAATTTGTTGTAGGCATACAAAGAGGTTGTAGTTTTGTTGAATAGGGAAAATTTAAAGGAAAATTATAAGAAGACAATCAAAAATCATATTTTAAATGAAAACAAGGTAGTGCAAAGTGGCCCTAATTTTGCTGAAAAGTTTAAAGAGCATGGATTACATGAACCTCAGTGCAATCAAAGTGAAAATTTTACATCCTACCTTGCACTCTCATGAAAGTTCATATAATTGATAAAAAGTAGAAATGCCATGATTTTAGAGTGTAAACAATTATTTTTTATGGCATGATTCACAAAGTTAGTTGTAAACGTCGTCTATTTATATACTTTGATGGTACCCGAAAAGTCGCTCCTTGATTTTTTTTGACGAAATATTAACCCTAACCAATTATCAGTCGTAAACCAAGTTTATTGTCGTAATCATTGTAATTACGTCGAAAGGCGTACACCTATTGACAATGGGCAGATTTAATAGGGGTTTAGTGCTTAATAAGTTTTCTATGGACAGGATTAAATATGGCTGGAATATTCTTAGTAGTCACACAAAATAAATGGCTGTGATTTCAATCATTAACTTCCTAGCTATTATAAAGACATCAGTTTATGTGTTTACTTTTTTACATTTACCTAATCATATTTAAAAATTATTTTGATAGCTAACGGATTGCCACTTAAGTGATTAACATAAATTAAAATATTAACACCAGTTAAATGAAGCCCAACAATTTATTTATTAATAGATAATAAAATTTAATATATTCTTTTAAGGATTCGTTTGATCTTCTTATCCTTTCGATGTTCACCAACAACTATTTTACTGCTGTGCTAGTGTCTAAGTGCATTTAAAACTATATTTTATTGATAGGGTACATTAAATAAAGAATAAAAGAAAAAAGGGTTTTTTCTATTCTTTTATTGGAGTGTTTTTTTTTCCAGATTTATTGTCCTTCCTCTCTAAAGATGATTATTACATAAAAGAATCATGTTTTTTTTTAACAGATTTATTGTCCTTCATTTGTATAGGTGATTATTACATAGAAGAATCTCGGACCGATTCTACATCTGTTACGTATATTCACCAAAATCATCATACTCATAAGATTCAAACAAAAAAACTCTTTCATCTGTCCTATTAAAATTATCATACTCATAAGATTCAAACAAAAAACTAATGTGCTTGCTACTTATTTCTATGAGTTATGTGCTTGCTACTTATTTCTATGAGTTATGTTAGATATATAAAACTGAAAATAAGTAAGACAAACAATATTAAAATGTTGAGACTAATCCATGAGAGACCGATGTCCATACTTATTTGGAATTTGGTGGGTCCTTACACTAACAAAAGGTAGTAAGTTCCAATGCCCAACTGGTAGTTTCCCTAAGGTTGTCCCTAATTTCGATCACTTTCAAATTTTCCTTAGGGTTGTCCCTAACGTCTATTATTTTCAAATTTCCTAAGGTTGTCACTCACGTCTATTACTTTTAAATATGATTAATTATTGATTTTCATGTCAATAAACCAGTATGCATTATTATTACATGTTCTTCTAATGTGACTACAGACCATGTTTTTATTGGCTCTATCTTCTCCATAGACCATGTTTCTATTGGTTGATTTATCCTATAGAAACCATGAACATTCCTTGACTTTGTTCAATAAAATGTGAATGATGATTTTGGAGCTCCCTTCCACCTCAAAAATCATAATTTAATACATTTTAATATTGCTTTGATTTTAGCTTGGTTATTTCTTTTTTCACCTAGGAATTTGTACTATATTTAAAAACAAATATTATCCTTGTTTCTAATTTCTCCTCCTTATATGTTGTTTATGATTTTCATTGGTTGTGAAATCTAAGTTTCATTTTGTCTAGAAGGAGCCTGGGAGGGTCCAAGTGCATCGAGGACTTTTGTTTTCCTTTATTTTCTATTCTTAAATGTATATATTTATTCTTTTTTATTTCTAATGATTATATTTCCAATGATTCAAAAACATTTATATGGAAATAAAAGAAAGAAGTGAATTAAGAATTTGTTTAAGTACAAAAATGAACAAAAGACATCATTATTTTTCAATAAGAATAACTAGTAGAACAATTATTTCTATTTGGTGAAAGTTTTAGGTTGAATTGAAAAAGCTATAGTAAGATTATCTTGTGTGTGAAATAACTATGTTGGTATATTGTTGACGTTAAGAGTGTGTTTTGTGTGCATATGCATATTTGAACTCTAACACTATCAAGTTTATATGTATATGATATGAATGTATGTATGTGTGTGACAATTTTAAATAATTACCTATGTTTTTTGAAGAAAACTTTATCGAAAATATTCTTAGGACGATCAAGTTGTAAGCGTTATCCCTTTATGCATGTGGTGTTAATGCATGCGATTACATATCCTTCTATGCTTGAGGTTCTAATACATTCCATTTCACATACTTTGGATCACACAATGTGCAAAGTAGCCCCACTTGGAGCACACAATGTGCATATTTTCCCTCTTGGGATTTGGGTTGTTCCACCAATTCATTTTTAGGGAAATCACTAAACAAGTGTCCATGGGTGTTCTTAGCACTGAGAATCACCCTTGGATTGCAAGAGGATAAGCCCAGTACCCATCAAAAGGTTTGCGAATGTAAATTTATGATGAAAGGTCAAATGGACAAAACTCAACATAAGAATGCTTTAACACACAAATCTGGGCTAGCATGCATAAGAAAATGAGGTTTTGATTAACTTCAGTTAGCGGTTAAAGGATAAAGCTAAATGGAAGGAAGACTTAGTGAGGAAGGTGGATAAGTCTGCTATAAGCATAAGGCCTTCAAGCAGTTAGGTGAAGAAAAACTCGATCACAAGATCCTCTTAAAACTAAAGTCTAAGATACTAAAAAACATTCATAGCAACATTATAATCAAACATCCATCATAACACAACCACAACATCTCATATGGATCATCCAATCATGAGCATTTCAGAGTAAGAGGAAACAAAATGGTGAAAGAAAACTGACTTCTATTAACGAATATGTCTCAAGTCTCATACATAACCAGATAACAACTCTGCTTAGTCAAATTATTGCCCAAAGGGAGCTCTGCTCAACCATCTGACCCCCTTAAAACATTCACCAGATGTATGTATAATCAAGACAGTAGCTGGTGTCTTCTCTTGCTTGTCCTGTTCCTTTTGTCAGAAGGAAACTCTAGTCAGTATGGGCATGCAGGAGAAACTACCCTCTATGGTACTTCAGGCTAACATCTTTTTGTCTCCTCAGCCAAACCCTCCATGCTTCGATTTGAGGGGGTAGTTGATTGTTCTCTTTCCTCTAGTGATAGATTGGTCACAGTCTACTCGCTTTGCTTCTCCTTGTGATGCTCCTTTGATAATTTGGATTAACACTCGATTTATGCTGCCACATGTTGATCTCATATTTGACCCCATATAAGCACGTGATTGCGGAAGCTACCAAGGGAGGTTTGGGTCCACACTACTTCGAACCCCACAATCCACCACCAACTTCCACGTATCTCTTTAGCTATACCGTGGTTTCGATTGTAGGACTGCTCTAAAATTTCATCGTTCGAGCATGTTTTGTCCCCACAATGAAGTGTGGTTGTTGATCTGCTACAAATCCATGATTTGGGAAACCCTGCTATTTTAGTACCCCCGCTAAAATTTATCCATCTACCAACTCCATAACCTTTTTAGACCATGCTTAGAGATGGAACCAATTTTGGCCCTTGGGAGCTTTGAATGCTGAGAAAGAATGTCATCCGGAGGACGATCTCCTGAATCTGATGTGGTGGCCTAACGTCATTGTGTTGGCATGTCATGGAAAGAAGGGTGACACGTGTCACGTGGAAATGGGAGAATGACGCAACCAAATGACCTAGAATGAGTGCCACATGTTATGTCCAGATGGAAGCCACTTGTCTCCACGGATGAGTGCCATAAGTCCTGACGGATGAGTGCCAAGTGTCTTCGACACTTCAACACTTTGGGCTTCGGGAGTTTTGGATTGTGAAGCATGAAAAAATCCCAGAGTGGTACTGGCTCGAAGGGACGTGGCGACCTAACGCTATATGATGTCACAACTACTGATGAATGAGTGTCATGTGTCTAAACTGATGAGTTCCAAGTGTCTTCAACGCTTTATGCTTCGGAAGTTTTGGATTGTGAAGCATGGAAATGTCCCGAAGTAACTTTCTCTCGGTTGGCGTGGAAGCCTCTTGTTACTTCAGCACTTCGGGCTTCGGGACTTCGAAACTTTGGGGATTTCGTCTGGTCATTAATCCTTGTGCAACTTTCAAACTCTAAATGCAAGAGAATCGTTAATCTGAGCTGCACATGGGATCTCCACCGTTGAAAATTGAGCATGTCTTCTTGCTTGTATTTCAAGCCCGAAATGGATTACTTTGAACGATGCATTTTTCTCATATTTTTTCCCTATGCATAAAACATACTTGATCGACCTGAATTTATCAACCAGAAGAGGGAAAACTTATAGGAAGGTATGCTGAGAAAAGAGAGATCGGGCAGAGGTGTAGAATTAGGTCTTAACAACAACTATATATGACCCATGACAACTTCATGTGATAACATTAGCTCCACAGGGGATGGCATGCTCCCTGTGAGCTGCCAAGAACAGGCAACTTCAATGTCTTATCCTAGGTATATGGGCTCACTTATTCAAAAAGAAAATTGAAAATTGAAAAGCTTTCACACGAGCTTATTTATATACAAGACCCTACTCTAACTGACCTTTACAATGCTCAGGTGAATAAAAAATTCCAGCATAGCCACCTAAACTATTTGGTAACATAATTCTTCTCTTCACTGCAAATGATACAAGGTAAGGGAAGTATGACAACATAATGAAAACATATTTCGGAAAACTGACAATACCTCTAAATGATGATATGATGATTAATTTTGCAGGCTCCAATGATTTTGGAAAGTTCAAATCCATATATAACCCCACGGGGTCATAAAATTTATAATAAGGCATGCTAAACTGGTAAAACATTACCTCCTTTATTTCATCATTGTTCATATGTTGTTTGATGTTCTCAACATGTACAGGTGGATAAATTATTGATGCAGGCTTGCTAATCCCAGGTGATATCTGCTCATTTATAAGTGTTGGACATGAGATCAGCTACACATTTATCTCTTCCTTTTCTCCTCCATGGCTTTCCCAAGGATCATATTCATAGTTATCATATACAAGAACCATTCTACAAGGTTCCAAAGAAGCTATGAAAAAACTCTGCTCTTCATCATCTTCGCTAGGATATTCATCAAAAATTGGTTGTTCTTGGTCAGTATTTGAAACAACTTCTTCAACATAAGCAGGGAAAACATATGTTTCAAGAACAGAAATATCCTCTACATTTTCTTCATAAGAGCAACAAACAAAATTTGCCTTTAATTTTGAAAATCTAGGAAAAAATAGAGAGGAAACTTCCCTTGTTTTTTTAACTAACTTATCATCTATCTCAGCTTCATAGTTGGGAGGAATATCTATTGTACTTTTATGATCAGAACTATCATTCAACACCTCTTTATCTTCACGGTAAATGCTCTCTTCTACAATAAATGCTTCATCACAAATCTAGTTTTTGTGACTAACTGAATCTTTATGAAGCAAAGAGAACTCATCACAACAGTTTTCATAGATTTGTTCGGCTGAAAATTCCTCTTTACAAAACGAATTGAAAGCTATATGAAAACCTGTCAAAGAGTTTATGCTTTCAATTGGAAGAGATCGACACCAATCACGAGCAATCCCTTCTAACAAATACCTAGAAAGATTAATCTGAACATCCTCATGCACGATATGAAGTTGATGAATAAAATCATGAAAACCGAGCAAATGTTCAGCTGGTACCTCCCACTCTTCTCCTCAAAATTTAGGAAGGCTAGTTTCCCATTCATCTCTACTAGACTTTGGATTAGGGAAACCAACTATCTCTGAAAAATCACAGAACGCATACCTCTGAGCTAAAATCTTGTCTATTTCAAGTCAGTGGAGTCACTAATAGATTTTTGAACAATGGAGTCGCCATGGTGAAAGATGAGCAGTCAAAACAATGTGTCCAACTTCAGTTCACCATCTAAAACTAGATTCCTTCATTGTCGTTCTCCCAGGGAAGATATCTTCACTTTCATCCCCGGAAATGGCGCCAAGAATGTTAGCATTGAGAATCACCCTTAGATTGCAAGAGGATAAGCCCAGTACCCAATAAAAAGTTTTTTGAATGTAAATTTATGATGAAAGGTCAAATGGACAAAACTCAACATAAGAATGCTTTAACACACAAATATGGGCTAGCATGCATAAGCAAATGAGGTTTTGATTAACTTCGATCAGTGGTTAAAGGATAAAGGTAAATAGAAGGAAAACATAGTGAGGAAGGTGGATAAGTCTGCTATAAGAATTAGGCCTTCAAGCAGCTGGGTGAAGAAAAACTCAGTCATAAGACCCTCTTGAAACTAAAGTTTAAGATACTGAAAAACATTCATAACAACATTATAATCAAACATCCATTAAACACAACCACAACATCTCATATGGATTATCCAATCATGAGAATTTCAGAGTGAGAGGAAATAAGATGGCAAAAGGAAAATGACTTCTATTAATGAAAATGTCTCAAGTCTTATACATAACTAGAGAAAATCTCTGCTTAGTCAAAATATTACCCAAAGGGAGCTCTGCTCAACCATCCGACCCCCTTAAAATATTCATCTGATGTATGTGTTATCACATATAGTTGTCAAGGGAAGCAGGTCGTCCAAGTTTGTGGTCTGCACAGGAAGCGTCCAAGCGCAGCATGTAGAGCAGCTCATTTCGAGCTTAAAATACAAACAGGCGGGCTTAGTTTTGCGACGGTGTAGATCCCCTGTGAGGATCAGATTAGTGGCCCTCGGGTATTCAGAGTTTCAGAATTGCACGAAGTATCGCACCATGAAAAGAGTCGAACCTTGAAGTAAGCATGATTCGTTGATCTTGAGGGGGACAGGTGGTAGCCGATCCAAGCGTTCGGGGAAATGAGCTTTGGGAGTTTCAAAGTGAGAAGTGCAGAAAACTTCTGAAGATCCGAAGCCTAAACTTCCAAAGAAATCGTGGAAAATTGATCCCAAAATAAGTAGGGAGTCGTTGATATTAGCGATAGTGCCTCCCAAAGTCCCGAAAGTTCCGAAGTGTTGAAGTCCCAAAGTCCCAAAGCACCCAAAGTGGCCGAAGACCCTAAGTGCTCGAAGTCCCGAAGTGGCTGAAGTCCGAAAGTGGTCGAAGTCCCAAAGTGGCCAAATTACCAAAGTGCTGAAGCATGTGGTAGCAGATCCTTCATTTCGGGTGGTTTTCCTCCGTGGGGTTTTTCATGTTTCACTTTCAAAACACCCGAAGCCCGAAGTCTCGAAGTAAGTCTCAACCGTCTAATTCCAAAAATCCATGCGTCGCCAGATCTAAAACTCTGGGTAAAAGCAGAGAAAGGAAAATAAGTTTGAGTGTTCATTTTCCTGGAGCCTGGAGACCCGTAGAAGATATCGTTCGTTGATCAATAAGGGAGCAGAAGGGTCATCGATCTGGTTGAAGGGGTCAAAGTCCCGAAGTAGGAGCATAACCGTTGATTCAAGAGGACACACCTCAATAGATCACCAGATGAAGGTAAGCGAGGTTTGAGATTTGATTTTCCCAAAGTCTGGAGCCACGAAGGGATCTCAATCGTCAATCTCTGGAGGCCACACATCATCAAATATTTAACTCTGGATGTTTTTCTTTGAGGGAAAATAATTTTGAGTGTTGATTTTCCCATAGCCCGGAGACTCAAAGGAGATCTCAGCCGTCAATTTAAGAGGATACATGGAAGTCATCAGTATGGACATGTGGCACACTCGTCAGTCGTGACACCAAGAACCTATTCGGCAATGACATCCGGTAGTCAGTCTGGGCAGTTGTGGGCATATCATTCGCTTCTTTCTTAGTGGCGCATGTCACTTCTCTTTAATGACACATAAGCATGGCGACATCTGACCTCCACATCAGATCATCCTCTGGGAGGTGTTATTGTTCAGGGCCAAAAGTAGCACCCCACTCCAAGGCACACTTTTGGCAGATCCTAAAGTTGGTGGGCGAGTAAGCTTTGAGGTGCCACCAAATCTATCCGGTGCTCCCAGATCTCAGATCGTGACCATATCAGTGGCCACAGTCTATTGCGGGGACGCAACATGCTTGGGTGATAATTTTCTTGAGTGGTCCCGCAATTGAAACCACGGTAAAGCGAAAGTGCTACGTGGCGAAAGGTGATGGATTACAGGCCCAAAAGCAGTCTAAACCTAAACTACTTTTGAGCAGCCCCACAATCACATGCTCGTATAACATCCTATCCAAGAGCAGCGGGTGGCCACCCCCTAAGCATTAAGTCGCGTTGAAATCCCAAGAAAAGGAAGTTAATGAAAATAGAGTTGGTGGTTGAAACCTCATCTCACTCCATAAATGGAAGGCATGGAAGGCCCGACCATGGGAACTGAACCATCAGCCTGTGGTACCCCTGTGGGAATATTTTCCTGCAAAACCTATGTCGATCTGAGCTCACGTCTGACAAAGGGTTTCACGTTCAGTCTGACAAAAGAACTTGCCGACGCAAAGGTTTGATTGTTGTGACCAGGTCATACTCTTGGTAGTGGCGTATTGTTCTGAGTATAAATAGATAGTTTGATATTTTTCTAAGGTCGTCAACTGGTTGAGAAGAGCTCCCTATTTTGTAATGTTTTGATCTATAATTATTCTCTGTTTATGTATCGGATTTGAGACTTTCATATTAATAGAAGTCAACCTCTTTTGATCTCTTTGTAAAAACTGTGCTAAAACACTCGAGCATGGAGGATCCAGTCGAGGGTTGTTATGATGTTGTAATGTAGGTTTGATTGCAGCGGTATCATGACTAGTTTTAGTCAACTTCCTTGTGATCTTTTCCCCTCTTACACTGAATGACTCGGGCATGGAGGATCCAGTCGAGTTGTTGTAGCTGCATGGTGATGTAGGTTTGATCATTGTGTTGTTGTGACTGTGTTGTTTGGACATATTTCATTGTCTAAAGCTTGATCTTAAGAGTGATATTGAGTCTGAGTTTTTCTTCTCCAAGCTGCTTGAAGGCATGATTCCCATAGAAGTCTTGTCCACCTTTCTTACTAAGTCTTCCCTCAGTTCACACTTAGACTCAATTCATTGACTAAAGTTAGTTGTGGCCCTCACTTCCCTGTGCATTTCTTGTCCAGTTCTGTTGACAGAAAGATGACCATACCGAAGGGGAAGACCAGGTATCAGTTTATGATCTTTTTTCATGAAATCCTATTTTTCATTATCAACTCATTTCTCTCTTTCCCTTTACATATAAAAAGGATTATCCTCTGCTTTGTCTATTCAAATGATAATAAGCCTTACTTTATTTATCCATCCTTGGAAGAAGAAGACATGCCCTCTTCTTGTGTTGTAGATGCTGATCTTTTGTCTTCACCTCAACCTATTCATAAAAGTGAGATTTGTATTGGATTTCCTCATGAAATTGATCACCCTTGTAGCCTTGAGGGGGTTGAAAATGATTCAAAGCCTTCTCATATCTCATTGCCATCCGTTATTTATGTCGAGCCTTTCCATATTCTTGTTAAACCTCATATTCATCCTACCATTTTTCAAGCTAATATTAGAGACAAGATGTTTAAACTTTTAAGGCTGCCACTTGACCTTCATCCTTATCCTCTTTATTCCTTTGAGTATCTTCCTCAATTTTTGGGGGAGGATTATGTTACAACTGAGAGACACTTGGAGGCCTTTGAGGACTTTTTTGATTAGTTTGAGATTATTCATGAGGATGTTTCCATGAGGTTGTTCTCACATTATTTTTTTGGAGATGTTGTTGTGTGGTTTAAATGTTTGGGAGCCGGTTCTATTGGTTCTTGGATCAAGCTATGCCATGCATTTTTAAAGTATTGGGGTGAGAACAAATCCCTTGATCAGTATTGGTTTGAGTTCAATTCCTTGAGGAGAGGGGAAGAGGAAGCCTTGGCTATCTTCAACATGAGTTTTTACATCATTTATCATAGTATGCCTGTGGAGATCAGACCCACAGAGACTGTTGCCATGGTGTACTATGTCATGGCTCAACATCCAGAGCTTGTCCTTCTCCCGAGAGAAAGGAAATATTCATCCTTAAGACACTTGTTTGAATATTCTAAAGAAGTTGAAGAGAACATTAGGGCTAGCAAGGGGGTTCATATGCAAGCATATCTTGAAAAATTGCATGTTCCTAAGGAAGAAGAATGTCAGCATGTTTAAGATTTTGAGCAAGAAGATAGTGATTATGAATCAGAGCTGGAACAACAACAAGGAAAAGAGACTGCAAATTTTGATGATCGAGAGTTTTTTTCGAAGGAGTAGAGAGGTTTTTTATTTGCAAGAAGAGAGGCATTTACAGAGGAGCAACCTGATCTTCTAAAGCAGCCAGGATTCTGTCACACGATTCATGATCCTATGGATATATACATGGAATCATATGTTTCAAATTTTGAGGATTTCCAAGAGAATACCACGGATCCTTTTCCTTTATACATTGAGGAAAAACATTGTGTGGAAATCCACCATTTTGTGCCTACAAAAGACAAAGAGCAGAGCTTTCCCATGGTTCCTGTTTATGATGATTATGATTTTGATCCTTGGGAGAGTCATCAAGAAGACGAGGGAGAACCAAATGTGCAGTTCATATCCTGCCTAGATCTTTCAAATGAGCAACCATCACCTGGGATCAGTCAACCTACATCAGGCGTTCGCTCACCCGTGCTTTCCAGAGACATTCAACCATGTGTGAGCAGTTGTAAGACTGAGCATGT
This sequence comes from Picea engelmannii, assembly GCA_009831015.1. Lineage (NCBI taxonomy): Eukaryota > Viridiplantae > Streptophyta > Pinopsida > Pinales > Pinaceae > Picea > Picea engelmannii. The sequence goes on along the minus strand of ML777258.1, from coordinate 822,837 downwards.
TTTATGTCACCAACCCAATGGATTTTTTCATTTTCTCTATTAACCTGTAAGGGAGTACATGGAGTTGCATTTCATTCATGTCTTGGAGCCACTCAGATTTATCCTGAATTTAGAACTGGGAGGAGAGTTGAAAAGCGTAATCATTTTGTTGTCATAGTTGCATTGTTTTTATTTGATCTGTTACAGAGTAAACAATTTTGCATCTAGGGAGTTGCTTGAATGGCTATGGTGGAAGTTTGTTTTCACCTAGCACTTTGTAAAAATAAATTAGTCTAGGAATGTTCATAAATAATCTCCTCCTGAAGCCCATGTATTTTTCTTTTGTTTTTAGGATAGTGTGCTTGTCAGCCTTTAATCCTCAGTGGGATGTTTTTTGAGCATGACTCCATAGCCCAATGCAGAAGGCGACTGGAACTACTTGTTCTTGGCAACTCGCAGGGAGCGTGCCATCCCATGTGGAGCCAAATGTTATCACATATAATTGTCAAGGGAAGCAAGTCATCCAAGTTCATGGTCTGCATAGGAAGCATCCGAGCGCATCATGCAAATTAGCTCATTTCGGGCTTAAAATACAAATATGTGGGCTTAGTTTTGTGATAGTAGAGATCCCCTGTGAGGATCATATTAGTGGCCCCTGGGTATTTAGAGTTTCAAAATTGCACGAAGTATAGCGCCATGAAAAGAGTCGAACCCCGAAGTAAGCATGAGTCATTGATCTTAAGGGGGACAGGTGGTAGCCAATCCAAGTGTTTGGGGAAATGAGCTTCAGGAGTTTCAAAGTGAGAAGTGCAGAAAAATTTTGAAGAGCCGAAGCCCGAACTCCCAAAGCAATCATGGACCATTGATCCCAAAATTAACAGGGATTCGTTGATCTTAGCGGTAGTGCCTCCCAAAGACTCGAAGCACCAAAGTATTGAAGTCCCGAAGCACCTGAAGGCCCGAAGTGGCTGAAGACCCGAAGCACCCAAAGTTCCGAAGTGGTCGAAGTCCTAAAGTGTCGAAGCATGTGGCAGTAGATTCTTCGCTTCAGGGATTTTTCCTCCACGGGGTTTTTCATGTTTCACTTTCAAAACACCTGAAGCCCGAAGGCCCAAAGTAAGTATCAACCGTCTGATTCTAGAAAGACACACGTCGCTAGATCTAGAAATCTGGGTAAAAGAACAGAAGGGAAAATAAGTTTGAATGTTGATTTTCCTAGAGCCCGGAGACCCAAAGGAGATATCGGTCGTTGATCAAGAAAGGAACAGAAGGGCTGTCGATCTGGTTGAAGGGGTCAAAGTCCCAAAGAAGGAGCAAAACCATTGATTCAAGAGGACATGCATCAATAGATCACCAACTCTGGGTAAAAGTATTGAAGGCAAGTGAGGTTTGAGATTTGATTTTCCCGAAGTCCAGAGCCATGAAGGGATCTTAGTCATCGATCTCTTGAGGCCACACATCGCCAAATATTTAACTTTGAATGTTTTTATTCGAGGGAAAATATGTTTGAGTGTTGATTTTCCCAGAGCCCGGAGACCTGAAGGAGATATTAGTCGTCGATTTAATAGGATACATGGTAGTCATCAGTATAGACATGTGGCACACTCATCGATCATGACACTAGGAACCTATTCGGAAATGACACATGGCACTTAGTCCGGATAGCCGTGGGAATTTCATTTGCTTCTTTCTTAGTGACACATGTCACTTCTCTTTCATGACACATCAGCATGGTGACATCTGGCCTCCACGTCAAATCATCCTCTGGGAGGTGTTATTGGTCAACGCCAAAAGTAGCGCCTCACCCCAAGGCACACTTTTGGAAAATCCTAAAGTTGGTGGGAAAGTAAGCTTGGAGGTGGCACCAAAACTAGATGGTGTGCCCAGATCTCAGATCGTGACTATATCAACGACCATAATCTATTGTGGGGACGTAACATGCTCGAGCGATGATTTTCTTGAGCGGTCTTGCAATTGAAACCATGGTAAAGAGAAAGTGCTACGTGGAAAAAGGTGATGGATTATGGGCCCAAAAGTGGTCTAAACCTAAACCACTTTTGAGCGGCCCCGCAATCACATGCTCGTATAACATCCTATCCAAGAGCAGCATGTGGCTGCCCCCTGAGCATTAAGTCATGTTGAAATCCTGAGAAAAGGCAGTTAATGAAAATAGAGTTGGTGGTTGAAACCTTGGCTCACTCCATAAATGGAAGGTATGCAAGGCCCGACCGTGGGGACTAAACCATCAGCCCGTGGTACCCCTGTGGGGATATTTTCCTACAAAACCCATGTCGAACTGAGCTCACTTCTAATAGAGGTTTGCACGTTCAGTCTAATAGAAGAACTCGTCGACGCAAAGCTTTGATTGTTGTGACCAAGTCATACTCTTGGTAGTGGTGTATTGTTCTGAGTATAAATAGATAGTTTTGATATTTTGTTAAGGTCATCAACTGGTTGAGAAAAGCTCCCTATTTTGTAATGTTTTGATGCGAGAACTGTTCTTTGGTTATGTATCAAATTTTATACTTTCAGATTAATAGAAGTCAACCTCTTTTCATCTCTTTGTAAAAGTTGTGCTAAAACACTCAGGCATGGAGGATCTACTCGAGGGTTGTTATGTTGTTGTAATGCAAGTTTGATTGTAGCAGTATCGTGACCAATTTTAGTTAGCTTCCTTGTGATCTTTTCCACTCGTACACTGAATGGCTCAGGCATGGAGGATCCAGTCGAGTTGTTGTTGCTGCATGATGATGTAGGTTTGATCATTGTGTTGTTGTGACTGTGTTGTTTGGACATATTTTAGTTTCTGAAGCTTGAGCTTAAGAGTGATATTGAGTCTGATTTTTTCTTCTCCAAGTTGCTTGAAGGCGTGATGCCCATAGAATTCTTGTCCACCTTTCTTACTAAGTCTTCCCTCTACTCACACTTAAACTCAATTCACTAACTGAAGTTAGTTGTGTCCCTCACTTCCCTGTGCATTTCTTGTCTAGTTATGTGTTGAACATCATTCATATATTGATTTTTTTCCATTGACCTCCACTCATATAAAACCAACATCCACCAAAAACTTTGATGGGTACTAGGATTATCCTCCCACAATCTAAGGGTGACTTTCAAGGCTAACAATATGTATAATCAGGATAGTAGCTAGTGTCTTCTCTTGTCTGTCATGTTCCTTCTATCAGAAGGAAACTCTAGTCAGTATGGGCGTGCAGGAGAAACTGCCCTCTGTGCAAGTACTTTGGGCTGACATATTTTTGTCTCCTCGGCCAGACCCTCCATGCTTCCGTTTAAGGGGGTAGTTTATTTTTCTCCTTCCTCTAGTGATATACCAGTCACGGTCTACTCGCTTTGCTTCTCTTTGTGACGATCCTTTGATTATTTGGCTTAACGCCTGGTTTATGCTGCCACGCGTTGATATTGTATTTGACCCCATACAAGCACATGATTGTGGAAGCTGCCAAGGGTGGTTTGGGTCCACACCGCTTCAGCCCCCGCAATCCACCACCAACTTCCACGTATCTCTTTAGCTACACCATGATTTTGATTGCGGTACCTCTCTAGAATTTCATTGTTCGAGCATATTATATCCCCACAATGAAGTGTGGTTGTTGATTTGCTGCAAATCCACGATCTGGGAAACCCTGTTATTTTAGCGCCCCCGCTAAAATTTATCCATCTGCCAACTCCAGAACCTTCTTAGACCATGCTTAGAGACGAGGCAATTTTCATGTTTGGGAGCTTTGAATGCTGAGAAGGAATACCCTCTAGAGGATGATCTCCTAAATCTGACATGGTGGCCTAACGTCACTATGTTGGCATGCCATGTAAAGAAGGGTGACATGTGTCACGTGGTAATGGGTGAATGATGCAACCAAATGACCTGGAATGAATGCCACATGTCAGGTCCATATGGAAGCCACTTGTCTCCATGGATGAGTGCCATAAGTCTTGAAGGATGAGTGCCAAGTGTCTTCGGCACTTCGAGCTTCAGGAGTTTTGGATTGTAAAGCATGAAAATCTCCCGGAGTGGTATGGGCCCAAAGTGACGTGGCGACCCAATGTTGTATTATGTTAGAGCTACTGATGAATGAGCACCATGTGTCTGAACTGATGAGTTCCAAGTTCCTTTGGAACTTTGGGCTTCAGGAGTTTTGGATTGTGAAGCATGGAAATCTCCTGAAGTAACTTTCTCCCGGTTGACGTGGAAGCCTCTCATTACCTCGGCACTTCGGGCTTCGAGACTTTGGCACTTTGGGGATTTTGTTTGGTCATTAATCCTTCCATGAATTTGAAACTCTGAATGCACGAGAGCCATTAATCTGAACTCCACATGGGATCTCCACCATTGAAAATTGAACCTATCTTCTTGCTTGTATTTCAAGCCCGAAATTGACTGCTCTGAATGATGCATTTTGCTCATAGTTTTTCCCTGTGCATACAACATACTTGACCGGCCTGACTTTGTCAACGAGAAGAGGGAAAACATATAGGAATATATGCGGAAAAAAGAGAGACAGGGAAGAGGTGTAGACTTAGGTCTTAACAACAACTATATATGACGCATGACAACTTCATGTGATAACAAGTCTGACACTTGCAACATCTGAAGGGTATATGTTCATAGTCTATTGTTTGAATCCACTCAATATCCATGAATCTGAGGCTTATTGAGGCAGGTAGAACCTTTGAAACATCTATGTACACACATATCCTAGCATATGAGGTGTACCTTCCTTGAAGGGTTGTGTATATTATTCTAACAAAGGAACCCAATGTGTTACCAATGACTTCTAAAATCTCAGGATGCCAATATTCTTGTGGAAGAGAGTACAAGTGAATATAGACTGAGGTTGCCATAAAATATTCTTTCTTAGGGACAAATTTCTCTTTCCAAATCCAGATGTATAGACCTGGTGAATTGAAGAAGTATAGGCCATTATGGAACACTCTTTCTCGATCTTCTGTCAAGTTGAATATATTCGTAAAGAATCCTTTTGATCCAAGTTTCATATCCATGTGTCATTTAGGATTTCATCTATTTTTAATCCACCAGAGGAGGGCCTTTTACGATGGCCATAATCCCATGAATTTATAGATAAGGGAATGATCCTGCATAAATTGGATATGTTGCGCCATTGTTGGGAGTTGGATCTCATATTGTGGAATATATTTGGTTTGAGGAATACAGGTAGAACTATTTTTGTTTCAGTCCTGTTTTTTATTCAAAGGGGGTGTGGGAAGAGAAATTTCATGATGTTGCTCCTCCATTGGGCTTGAGGAGTCAAATTTGACCTTGGTCTTCATCGAGGTTGGATATGTTGTGCCATTGATGGGAGTTGGATCTCATATCGCGGAATATCTTTGGTTGAGGAATACAGGTAGAACTCTTTTGATTTCGGTCCTGTTGATTATTAAAAGGGGGTGTGGGATGAGAAATTTCCTGATGTTCCTCCTCCATTGGACTTGAGGAGTCATAGTTTTCCTTGGTCTTCATCGCGGTTGGGTCAGATCCCAACTTCGATGGTTTAGAGTTCAGATGAGAAGTGTGTGACTGCTGCCATCCACCACATTCCTATAGGAAAGGGCGGCTCCACCTGTTGTGATGGTTGACATCTTAGGAAACATGGAAAAGGTTATAGTGCCAAGGTGTTATCAGACTAATCTGTAAGTGCGGACATGAACTGATCTCCCTAGATCCACCTGGATCTAGAACAAAATAGGATAGGACGTGACTCTTTCCCTAAGTTTTGACTATTGAATTAACTAGGAGGAAGAAATGAATAACATACTTATTATCACTTCCTAGGGTATTTGTTGCTCCTGTTTCTCTCCATCACTCTTGTGAAGTCTAGACCAAGAAATCACAAACCAACCAAAGTGAATATAGCACAATATATTCAATAGTTAACCTATGTGTATGATCAAGGAATTACACAATAAAGTGGAAATAGCTTTATGGGAAAGGGACATGCCACTATATCATATTAATGGAAAGTAAATCTTACAACCTGAGCCTTGATGTCACAAATTTCCTTTCAATGTCTCTTGGCTCCAACACACACACTTCCTCAATCCTTGCATGAAGAAGATCAAATCCTCTTCATAGACTTGCTAGAGTCTCCAAGCTGGTGTTCAATGCTGAGTCCTTCACACAATTATTTCACCAATTCTCCAATGAATCTTGCTTAACCTTTTCCATGAGAATTCCCTCAATATATAGGAGAGAATGAATTAGTTACTTGGATAAGAATGATCCCAAAACATCAGGGAATCCAGTACTAGGATAACCATTTGAATGCCAACCCATCCTTCTAGAAGATTCCCTTCTAGAAGCATTGATAATTCATCTTTTTCCATGCTTTAGGAAGAGTTCGCACCCTAGCAGTTCAACACAGTGCGAGATGTTCGCACCCTGGCTTAAGGCAGCCTGTGAGAATGGGTCATTCTCGTCGGGAAATGTATTAACAACTTGCGAACCTTCTTCAAAAGTGCGTTTTCTGGGAAGAGATGAAAGTAACTTTTCTCAGGAGAAAGTTCTTATGAAGAGCCTGAGTACACCATCATCAATACATCATCATGACAACCAAAATCACGGGTAACAGAATGCCCCCCAAAGTATGAGGTTGGAACTAGTGACAGCCGAAAGACTTTGTAAGCTGCATGTGTGTGTCAGAAATCAGGAGCACACCTAATCGAAAACCTGCGAACAACCAAGCATCTGCAGAATATCATATATACCAATTCTGAGGTAGGCATTCCCATACTCAGATCATAGATTGATGACATCATAGACATGGGTCATGGCCACCAATCATACACTATGGATCCATGCCGTCTAAATATAGCATAGCCACCAGGAATACACTGTGGATCTATGCGAGAAATTTTAAATCAAAACAACATAGCCACGAGACATACACAATGGATCTATGTGTTGCAAATTATACATAATCCATCACAACCTGGATCACAAAGATGATATCCAGGGTCTTCAATCTCGTCGCTCAACGTATGAATCTAACCATGTGATTACATGTGTCGAAGTCGAACATGGCAGAAACCACTTGATTAACGGTCATTAATGAAACCGTTAACAAGTGTGAGGGAAATCAACATTGATGTCAGTGACTCCGAAGGTAGCCTAGTAAAATCCATCGAGTGCGAATAAATGAGTTGAAGTCGAACATCCGATGGAATCCTTTGATCAGGGGTCAATGATGTAATCCCACTGTCGAAAGCGAGGAAACCTGCCATTAAGGGATGCAATCTCCAAGGTACCAAATAATTTCTAAGTCTTGATTCCGGATAATGAGATGAGGTCGATGGAACAAAACTCGTCACAGGAGGGCCTTGATGTATCCCCCATCAATGACACGAAATGAGTAACAGATTTTGAAGGTGAAACAGAGCATGATGTGAATTGGACTGGACACAGGGAAGGCCGACATGGAGAGAATGGATAACTGCAGATGGCCGACTCAATATAGGTTTCAGATGAACTACTCTTGAACATATGAACTACACAACCAATGATTTGGCAGAATTGACTCAAAGATGACACAGGGAATGCCCTTATAATCAATCGAATGAGAGATAAATGGATTTCCCAAACCGGCTTCAAATGATGAATAGGGGGTGTCATGTTCAAGAGCGACACTTACTGCCAATCAATACGAAGATGAAAACATATCCCTTTCCCAAATTTTCCCCCACCATTTCTGGTAAGTACCTCTTTATTTTTACGTAAGCTTGAGGAGGATAACATATGCTTGTTGATGTAAGCTCCTCCTTTGGATGAGTCCCTCGGAGTATTTTTAACGAACCCTAAGAAGGAGTGGTTCGGTCCCATCACGGGTTTTTCAATGTTTGTTTAACAAGTCCAGAGATAGAAAACTCGAAGGTTTTGAATGATTATAGAGTCTGGAAAAACACTTAAAAGAGAACTCTCTCAGTTTATTTTTCGTAAAATAGTCTGGATGAGACCGAAAAAGAGATAAATTATCACTCACCAGACGCGTAGTTCAAATACTTTATCAAGCATGAAATTAGCAAGGTCGCTTGGCGATCTTTTCATGTTTAGAGAGTCTGAAAAGAGCTTAAAGAGGACTCCAAGGGGTTTCCTTTTTCGTATAACCTTGTTGAGCCCGAAAAAGTGATAAAAGTATGCTCGATCGTGTTCTCATGTATTTATGAGCGCAAGAACGGACAAAGACCACGCTCGAGGTTTTTATATAAAAACCATAAAAACAATAAAAAACATGCGATGACAAAGAAAATCATGTTTGTATCCCTGTATTTGATCATCAAATTTGTTACGCCTGCAAAAGATTCACTCAAAATGACATTAGGGATTAGGGTTTAATAGATATATAATCATAAAAAACCAAATGACATAGCAAAATTAAATAAAAAGAAGTAAATACTCTTTTTATCACGTCATTTTTACCTTTCCACTATTTGAGCTCCAAAAAACCCCTCTTTTACCCTCAGAATTCGACGTCAGATTGCGAGAGCTACGATCGTCCATTCAGCAAGCCGTCAGTGACAGTAAAGTAGGCCCTTAGTCCTTAACACTTTCATGGTTTAAATTTGCAATTTCATTGGTTAAAATGTCATTTTTCATTTGATTTTCCGAGCCCTACTTGCGCACTACCATTCTCGTAGGCAGGCTTCATGCGACCTACGAGAATGAGGCATTCTCACAGGTGAGCCTAAGGCCACCTACGAGGTTCTCGCACTGTGCACACAGGGCACCTGCGAGAACCGCAAAGCTCAATTTTTTTTTTTTAAATTTAGCCAATGAAAGAGAATGAACTCATGAAAAAAGTTGCTAATCTTATTATTGTGTCTCTTATGCAGAGAATTGGCCAACAAAATGGTGCTTGAATGGCACGAAAGGGAACATGAAGAAGACAATGCAATGGTAAAAAATCATCCACCTACTATTGCTGCTTTGAGAGATTGTGGACTCTTGAAGTACTTTCGCATCCCAGGCATGAGGGCCCAAGTCAGACTATTAGAGTACCTGGTGCGTATGTGGGACCCTGATCAATAGGTATTTTAGGTGGGGGTCCACACACTGTCCTTAAACATTGAGGATATTTACTTTTTGACCGGATTGTCCCGGCGGGGGTACTATGTGAGCCTGACCAGTAGTAGAGGTGGTGGGTTGCAGATGAGTGAGTACTGTCGTTTACACTGCGTTCCCGAGGCTGAGAGAAAGAAAGGAAAAATAGTAATTTGGGGGGTACGAGATTTGATCCTCCATACTATCCTATTCACCATAGCTCGGATGGTTGGGAGTTCTGCTCCTCACATGGCATTACAGAGTTACTTCCAGTATGCTATTGAGTGTATTGAGCCTCGAGTGTTCAACTGGGTAGATGATGTGCTTTGCAGTATAAAAAATCAGTTGACCAAATGTAGTCGAGGCAACCTGAAGCAATTTGGGTATGGATATTTGTTGGTGTCCTTCTTCCTTGAGAGGGTCCCATTACTGAGGTTACAGGGTGAGTGGAATATACCGGGTCCCAGGGATCCAAGGAGGCTGAGATGGTGTCGGCTTATGGCCCGACACGTAGCAGGACTGATCATTAAGTATGATGATACTTTCTTTGACTGACTTCAACCACAATTGTTGATGGTTGACGACTATGCTTATGCTGGATTGGATTTCTAAGGAGATTTGGATTTAGCATTGCCAGAGGATGCTTAGTGGGGGGATCTTGGTAAGAAGTACACACATTTTTTCTTTTTAAATGTTTTTGTGAATTTTTATCATATTCAAATGTTTTTGTTTTATATGCTTGTCCAAAGACTAATACAAAATTGTTTGTTGATAACACAGATGTTGGACCTTATAGACCTCTTGGAACTTCTCCCATTCAGCGGCGAGGAGAGGTAGTAGCAATGCCACAATATGCTGAGGATTATCAAGTGGTGAAACAGAATCTAGAGGGCCTGACTGCAGACATTCCAGACATGACTCTGGAAGAGGTTCCATGACACGATCAACATCATGCTGTAGGAGTATCAGCATCCATGAGTCAACTACTTCGTAGGGTTGCTCAGGCAGTCGACCCCCAAATGGGATTGAACGAACTGGGATATGGTTGGCCCATGCTAGGGAGTGTGACTGACGCAGCTGGAAAGTGCTTCCCCCCAGTCAATTGAGGAGGATTTTGGATCAACTGATTCCAATACTGGGCCAAAAATGGAGGTATGTTCTTCCCATAAGGTGGGGTTTCCCCTCCCATAAAAGGTGGTATACCAATTGAGAGCAATGTTCCAATTGGCATTTGCCAACTGAGAGGGGGTTGTGTGATACTACCTTGATGAGATTGGCCACCAACTGGAAACTGATAAATTGGAGTGAATGACGGAATAGCACCACTGGGATTAGGAGGACGAAGAAGGTCCTCCAAAAGGAAATTGAGGGAGTGTTGGGACAAAACCAGGAAGAAAGTGCCCAGAAGAAGAAGGACCACTAGGAGATTTGGATGGATTTTGCGCAGGAGTAGGAATGGAAGCACTCAACGCACGGTATCTAGGTGGTAATGTCGGATTGACATTGGGCGTTCGTGGTGTGTTGATAGGAGCAAGACTAACCGCAGGGAACCCGATTGGAACACTCGAAGTAGTTGTGACATGGGCCATTTCAGTAGGTATGGTAAAGTGATAAGCCGTACTCAATGGTACTGTCTCTAGACTAGAGATTTCGGAAATTACAAGGGGATTGATATCAGAAATCACAGGTGAACCTAGACCAAAAAGGTCTCGCCAAAAAACAACTGTAGACCAAAAATGATCTTGGCCTTCTATATCGGGAAAGGGTCCAGTCAGAGATCCGGAATACACAACAATTAAGTCTCCGGAAGAGTCTGCTCGCATATAACGTCTCTCAGAATCAGGGTTAAGTCTAAAGTCCTCTTGAGTGTTGGTAATACGAAAACGTTCTAGAGAGTCAATGCGTTCAACTTGTGGGGTGGTGACAACTGGGACTTCACTCTGCCGAGGAGAGCCTCAAGGTGTGCTTGTGGGAAAGGGTTGAGAACCGTTCAGATGCTCTGGAGATAAACCCTGCATTCTACGTGAACAACGTGGAGGACCTATTGTAGACGAGTGAGAGACTTCACAAAGAAAATCCTATGGTCCACTTTGAGAAACAAACAACACGCACTAGTAAACAAAATCTAGGAAGCAACACCAAGCAAACAAGACCTTCTAATTTCGAAGCCACTAGTTGGTGATGAAATCCAACGTCGCAACAATGAGACGAGAAGGGGCAGGGCTAGGGTGGAAAAGTTACGCTGACGACCTGCTTAACGGACTTACACCCTGGTGCAAGTTCCCACACATAATCATGGGTATACCCTCCAAGGAGCCTGAGTGAGTTTGGTCAACGTCAATTCCAGGTACCGTGAAGACTTTCCCCTCCACAGTCACCTTGGGTAAGAACCTAAAAAGATAGGCCACTGAGGTCACCACTAACAACAATAAATCCTGGGAGAACAGTCGATAGTTCGATCCACATGCAATGACAGGGTATGTAGCCCGCAATCAACTCAAAAGGCTTCCACTCATCATTGTGGGTATACCTTCGAGTGATGTTTGTAATATATGCAATCTCTACACTGATATCAACAAAGAAGGGTTAGTAACTCTGTCAATATCAATGCGACCTAGTGTTTGACCCTTGTGTGAGAAGGGCTTCCCAGGACAAGATGTTGCAAATGGAATTTAACACTCCCTAACACAAGATGCTATTGTGTGTTTTCTGCTTTTGGAGAATTTATCTCGCTTCCTACTTCAAAGCGCTAGCGTAGCTAAATGTTGGTGTAATAGAGCCCTAGAAAAGAGTTACTAGATAAATTTTATGATTACCCAATGTTATTAAGAGCTGTTGTTTACTCAAAGGAAACAGAAGTGAAACTTATGTTGTGTGACTCTGACCCAACAATGCAAGGATGAGAATGAAATAGATCACTTTGCATTCAATGAATCCTATGTATGGGAGAGAGAAAATTTTCCAGATCAACCTTGAACTGCAATGCAAAATTTTCTTTAAAATGCAAATCCAACAAATCACACATTAAATGACAATTCTCTATTGTGTCTTTTCCAACAACTACAACAATCTCAATAAATTGATTTTCAATGTTTTCGAAAATGAAAATGATTTTTTGAAAGAAAAACTTTTGTTCACTTTTCAGAAAGGACCCACACTATGACAACAAGAGTACAGAAAATCAAAAGCCAAATGAACAAGCAATGACAAACCCAATCAACTCTTTCAATGAAAACAAAAATAAAGAGCAAACCAATGTAGTCTTTTCAAGTGCACAAGAAAAAATGATCTTTCAAATAAAGCAAATGATCAAGACCAATAAACCTCAACTTTCAACCGATCACCGGTTCTTAACTAATCAAACACACTTAGATCCTGAAATCAGAGAGTATGGTGTTGCCAAGAAAAGTCAAGAAACGAAAGTCAAGACAAAAGTGACAAGAAGAGCCTTGAAATCCTAAGACTGTTCATGCACACAAACGAAGACAAGAAAGACATCAATCAATGGTCCACAAAACACTTATGAGGCATCTAAACTGATCTGGGCAGTTAAAAATACCAAAACTCAAATCCAAATTTTTGAAAATAGGAGTTCGCAGGCTGGTAGTATTACACAATGCGAGAATCAGTGATTCTCACAGGTGACCCTTGAGCAAGGTGTGAGAACCTCGCACTGAAACCTAAAGGCAGAGTGCGAACCCTATCTATTCTCGCAATATGCAATGAAGTACAGTGCGAGAATGTCTGAACATAATCAAAAATTTGGAAAATAAAGCAAAATTGAAAAAGTCCTCTAAACCCAGAGGGTCTATTAGGATATCCTGAAGACTCAGAGATTGATAGAAAGGGAGAAAAGTAAAACCAGAGCAAATGGCCACAGAAAAACATCAAAAGCCACAAATAAAATGGGATTGTTCCCCAGTGGAGTCGCCAATTTTGTTATCAGAGTAATCTATAAGTGTGGACATGAACTAATCTCCCTAAATCTACCTGGATCTAGAACAAAACAGGACAGGACATGACTCTTTCCCTAAGTTTTGAATATTGAATTAACTAGGAGGAAGAAATGAATAAAATACCTTATTATTGATTCCTAGGGTCTTTGTTGCTCCTGTTTCGCTCCAGCCCTCTCGTAAAGTCCAGACCAAGACAAGACAAACCAACCAAAGTGAAGATAACACAATATATTCAATAGTTAACCTATGTGTATGATCGAGGAATTACACAATAAAGTTGAAATAGCTTTATGGGAAAGGGACATGCCACTATATCATATTAATGGAAAGTAAAGCTTACAACCTGAGCCTTGATGTCGCAAACTTCCTTTCGATGGCTCTTGGCTCCGACACACACACTTGCTCAATCCTTGCATGAAGAAGATCAAATCCTCTTGATAGACTTGCTAGAGTCTCCAAGTTGTTGTTCAATGCTGAGTCCTTCACACAATTCTTCCACCAATTCTCCAATGAATCTTGTTTAACCTTTTCCATGAGAATTACCTCAATATATAGGAGAGAATGAATTAGTTACTTGGATAAGAATGATCCCAAAATATCAGGGAATCAAGTACTAGGATAACCATTCGAATGCCAACCCATCCTTCTAGAAGATTCCCTTCTAGAAGCATCAAGAATTCATCTTTTTCCATGCTTTAGGAAGAGTTCGCACCCTATAAGTTCAACACAGTGCGAGATGTTCGTACCCTGGCTTAAGGCAGCCTGCGAGAATGGATCATTCTCGTAGGCAAATGTATTAGCAGCCTGTGAACCTTCTTCAAAAGTGAGTTTTCTGGGAAGAGATGAAAGTAACTTTTCTCAGGAGAAAGTTCTTATGAAGAGCCTGAGTACACCATCATCAATACATCATCATGACAACCAAAATCACGGGTAACAGAATGCCCCCCAAAGTATGAGGTTGGAACTAGTGACAACCGAAAGACTTTGTAAGCTGCATGTGTGTGTCAGAAACCAGGAGCGCATCTAATCGGAAACCTGCGAACAACCAAGCATCTGCAGAATATCATATATACCAATTCTGAGGTAGGCATTCCCATACTCAGATCATATATTGATGACATCATAGACATGGGTCATGGCCACCAATCATACACTGTGGATCCATGCCGTCAAAATATAGCATAGCCACCAAGAATACACTATGGATCTATGTGAGAAATTTTAAATCAAAACGACATAACCACGAGACATACACAGTGGATCTGTGTCGCAAATTATACATACTCCATCGCAACCTGGATCACAAATATGATATCTAGGGTCTTCAATCTCGTCACTCAACATACGAATCTAACCATGTTATTATATGTGTCGAAGTCGAACATGGCAGAAACCACTTGATTACTGGTCATTAATGAAACCATTAACAAGTGTGAGGGAAATCACCATTGATGTCAATGACTCCCAAGTTAGTCTAGTAAAATCCATCGAGTGCGAATAAATGAGTTGAAGTCAAACATCCGATGGAATCCTTCGATCAGGGGTCAATGAGGTAAACCCACTATCGAAAGCGAGGGAACCTGCCATTGAGGCAGGCAAGCTCCAAGGTACCAAATAATTTCTAAGTCTTGATTCTGGATAATGAGCTGAAGTCAATGGAACAAAACTCGTCACAGGAGGGCCTTGATGTATCCCCCATCAATGACATGAAATGAGTAACAGATTTTGAAGGTGAAACAGAGCATGATGTGAATTGGATTGGACACAGGGAAGGCCGACACTGAGAGAATGGATAACTGCAGATGGCCAACTCAATATAGGTTTCAGATGGACTACTCTTGAACATATGAACTACATGACCAATGATTTGGCAGCATTGACTTAAAGATGACACAGGGAATGACCTTGTAATCAATCGAATGAGAGACAAATGAATTTCCCAAACATATCCCTTTCCCAAATTTTTCCCCACCATTTTTGGCGAGTACCTCTTTATTTTTACGCAAGCTTGAGGAGGATAAAATATGTTTGTTGATGTAAGCTCATCCTTCATATGAGTCCCTCGGAGTATGTTTAACGAACCCTAAGAAGGAGTGGTTCGGTCCCATCACGGGTCTGTCAATGTTTGTTTAATGAGTCTAGAGATAGAAAACTCGAAGGTTTTTCATGATTATAGAGTCTGAAAAAACACTTAAAAGAGAACTCTCTCAGTTTGTTTTTCGTAAAATATTCTAAATGAGACTGAAAAGGAGATAAATTATCGCTCACCAGATGCGTACTTCAAATACTTTATCGAGCATGAAAATAGCAAGGTCGCTCGGCGATCTTTTCATGTTTAGAGAGTTTGAAAAGAGCTTCAAGAGGACTCCAGGGGGTTTCCTTTTTCGTATAACCTTGTTGAGCCCGAAAAAGTGATAAAAGTATGCTCGATTGTGTTCTCATATATTTACGAGCGCAAGAACGGACAAAGACCACGCTCGATGTTTTTATATAAAAACAATAAAAAACATGCGATAAAGAAAATCATGTCCATATCCATGTATTTGATCATCAAAGTTGTTACGCCTGCAAAAGGTTCACTGAAAATGACATTAGGGATTAGGGTTTAATAGATATGTAATCATAAAAAACCAAATGACATAGAAAAAGTAAATAAAAAGGATTAAATACTCTTTTTACCCTATCATTTTTACCTTTCCACTACTTGAGCTCTAAAAAACCCCTCTTTTACCCTCAGAGTTCAGCGTCAGATTACGGGAGCTACGATCGTCCATTCATCGATCCATCAACGACAGTAAGGTAGGCTCTTAGTCCTTAACACTTTCATGGTTTAAATTTTCAATTTCATTGGTTAAAATGTCATTTTTCATTTGATTTTCCAATTCCTACTTGCGCATTTCCATTCTCGCAGGCAGGCTTCACGGGACCTGCAAGAATGAGGCATTCTCACAGGTGAGGCTAAGGCCACCTGCGAGGTTCTCGCACTGTGCACACAGGGAACCTACGAGAACCACAAAGCTCATTTTTTTTTTAAATTTAGCCAATGAAAGAGAATGAACTCATGAAAAAAGTTGCTAATCTTCTTATTGTGTCTCTTATGCAGATAATTGGCGAAAAAAATGGTGCTTGAATGGCGCAAAATGGAACATGAAGAAGAAAATGCAATGGCCGAAAATCATCCACCTACTATTGTTGCTTTGAGAGATTGTGGACTCTTGAAGTACTTTCGCATCCTAGGCATGAGGGCCCAAGTCAGACTATTAGAGTACCTGGTGCGTATGTGGGACCCTGATCAAAAGGTATTTCAGGTGGGGGTCCACACACTGTCCTTAGACATTGAGGACATTTACTTTTTGACCAGATTGTCCCGGTGGGGGTACTATGTGAGCCTGACCGGTAGTAGAGGTGGTGGGCTACAGATGAGTGCGTACTGTCATTTACACTACGTTCCCGAGGCTGAGGGAAAGAAAGAAAATGTAGTGATTTGGGGGGTACGAGATTTGACCCTCCGTACTATCCTATTCACCATAGCTCGGATGGCTGGGAGTTCTGCTCTTCACATGGCGTTACAGAGTTACTTCCAGTATGCTATTGAGTGTATTGAGCCTCAAGTGTTAAACTGGGCAAATGTTGGGCTTCGCAGTATAAAAAAGCAGTTGACCAAATGCATACGGGGAAACATGAAGCAATTCGAGTATGGATCTTTGTGGGTGTACTTCTTCGTTGAGAGGGTCCCATTACTGAGGTTACAGGTTGAGTGGAATATACCGGGTACCAGGGATCCAAGGATACTGATATGGTGTCAGCTTATGGCCCGCCACGTAGCAGGACCGACCATCAAGTATGATGATACTTTCTTTGACTGGCTTCAACCACAACTGTTGATGGTTGACGACTATGCTTATGCCGGATTGGATTTCCGAGGAGATCCAGATTTATCACTGTCAGAGGATGCTCAGTGGGGGGACCTTGGTAAGAAGTACACACATTTTTTTCTTTTTAAATGTTTTTGTGAATTTTTATCATATTCAAATGTTTTTGTTTTATATGCTTGTCCAAAGACTAATACAAAATCGTTTGTTGATAACACAGATGTTGGACCTTATAGACCTCTTGTCACTTCTTCCATTCAATGGAGAGGAGAGGTAGCGGAAGTGCCACAATATGCTGAGGATTATCAAGTGGTGGAACAGAATCTAGAGGGCTTGACTGTAGACATTCCAGACATGGCTCTGGAACAGGTTCCACGACATGATCAACGTCATACTGTAGGAGTATCAACATCCATGAGTCAACTGCTCTGTAGGGTTGCTCGGGCAGTCGACCCCCAAATGGGATTGAACGAACCGGGATATGGTTGGCCCATTCTAGAGGGTGTGACTGACGCAGATGGAAACTGCTGCCCCCCATTCAATTGAGGAGGATTTTGGATCAACTGATTCCAATACTGGGCCAAGGATGGAGGTATGTTCTGCCCATAAGGTGGGGTTTCCCCTCCCATAGAAGGTGGTATACCAATTGAGGGCAATGTTCCAATTGGCATTTTCCAACTGAGAGAGGGTTGAGTGATACTACCTTGATGAGATTGGACACCAACTAGAAACTGATAAGTTGGAGTGAATGACGAAATAGCACCACTAGGATTAGGATTGCCAGTAGAGGAGGAAGAAGGTCCTCCAAAATAAAATTGAGGGAGCATTGGGACAAAACTAGGAAGAAAGTTCCCAGAAGAAGAAGGACCACTAGGAGAGCCAGATGGAGTTTGCGCTGTAGTAGGAATGGAAGTACTCAATGCACGGTATCCAGGTGGTAATGCCGAATTGACATTGGACGTTCGCGGTGTGTTGATAGGAGCAAGACTAATCACAGGGAACCCAGTTGGAACACTCAAAGCAGTTGTGAGATGGGCCATTTCGGTAGGTACGGTAAAGTGACAATTCGTACTCAACGGTACTGTCTCTAGACTAGATATTTCGAAAATCACAGGGGGATTGATCTCAGAAATCACAGGTGAACCTGGACCAAAAAGGTCTCACCAAAAAACACCTGTAGACCAGAAAGGATATTGACCTTCTATATTGGGAAAGGGTCCAGTCGGAGATCCGAAATACACAAAAATTAAGTCTCTGGAAGAGTCTGCTCGCATATAACGTCTCTCAGAATCGAGGTTGTCTAAAGTCCTCTCGAGTGTTGGTAATGCGAAAATGTTCTAGAGAGTCAGTGTGTTCCACTTGTGGGGTGGTGACGACTGGGACTTCACTCTGCCGAGGAGAGCCTCCAGGTGTGCTTGTGGGCAAGGGTTGAGAACCATCAAGATGTTTTGGAGATAAACCCTGCATTCTACATGAACGATGTGGAGGCGCTATTGTAGACGAGTGACAAACTTCATGAAGAAAATCCTATGGTCCACTTCGAGAAACAAACAACACGCACTAGTAAACAAAATCTAGGAAGCAACACCAAGAAAACAAGACCTTCTAATTTCGAAGCCACTAGTTGGTGATGAAATCCAACATCGCAACAACGAGATGAGAAGGGGCGGGGCTAGGTGGAAAAGTTATGTTGACGACCTGCTTAACGGACTTACACCCTAGTGCAAGTTCCCATACATAATCGTGGGTATACCATCCAAGGAACCTGAGTGAGTTTGGTCAACATCAATTCCAGGTACCGTGAAGACTTTCCCCTCCACAGTCACCTTGGGTTAGAACCTAGAAATATAGGCCACTAAGGTCACCACCAACAACAATAAAGCTTGGGGGAACAGTCGACAGTCTGATCCACACGCAAGGGCAGGGTATTTAGCCCACAATAACCTCAAAAGGCTTCCACTCATCATTGTGGGTATACCTCCGAGTGATCCCTGTAATACGTGCAATCTCTACACTGATATCAACAAAGCAGGGTTAGTAACTCTACCAATATCAATGCGACCTAGTGTTTGACCCTTGTGTGAGAAGGGCTTCCCAGGACAAGATGTTGCAAATGGAATTTAACACTCCCTAACACAATATGCTATTGTGTGTTTTGGGATTTTGGAGAGTGTATCTCGATTCCTACTCCAAAGCGCCAGCCTAGCTAAATGTCGGTGTAATAGAGCCCTAGAAAAGAGTTACTAGATAAATTGTATGATTACGCAGTGTTATTAAGAGCTGTTGTTTACTCAAAGAAAACGGAAGTGAAACTTATGTTGTGTGACTCTGACCCAACAATGCAATGATGATAATGAAATAGATCACTTTGCATTCAATGAATCCTATGTATGGGAGAGAGAAAGTTTTCCAGATCAACCTTGAACTACAATGCAAAATTTCCTTTAAAATGCAAATGCAACAAATCATACATCAAATGAAAATTCTCTATTGTGTCTTTTCCAACAACTTCAACAATCTCAATAAATTGATTTTCAATGTTTTCGAAAACGAAAATGATTTTTTGAAAGAAAAACTTTTGTTCACTTTTCAAAAAGGACCCACACTATGAAAACGAGAGTACATAAAATCAAAAGCCAAATGAACAAGCAATGACAAACACAATCAACTCTTTCAATGAAAACAAAAATAAAGAGCAAACCAATGCAGTCTTTTACAGTGCACAAGAAAAAATGATCTTTCAAATAAGGAAAATGATGAAGACCAATAAACCTCAACTTTCAACCGATCACCGGTTCTTAACTAATCAAACACACTCATATCCTGAAATCAAAGAGTATGGTGTTGCCAAGAAAAGTCGAAAAAAGAAAGTCAAGACAAAAGTGACAAGAAGAGCCTTGAAATCCTGAGACTGTTCATGCACGCAAACGAAGACAAGAAAGACATCAATCAATGGTCCAAGAAACTCTTATGAGGCATCTAAACTGATCTGGGCAGTTAAAAATACCAAAACTCAAATCCAAATTTTTGAAAATAGGAGTTCAAAGGCTGGTAGTATTACACAGTGCGAGAATCAGTGATTCTCGCAGGTGACCCTTGAGCAAGGTGCGAGAACCTCTCACTGAAACCTAAATGCAGAGTGTGAACCCTATCTATTCTCACAGGATGTAATGAATTACAGTGCGAGAATTTCTGAACATAATCAAAATTTTGGAAAATGAAGCAAAATTGAAAAAGGTCTCTGGACCCAGAGGGTCTATCAGGATATCCTGAAGACTCAGAGATTGATAGAAAAGGAGAAAAGTAAAACTAGAACAAATGGCCACAGAAAAACAACAAAAGCCACAAAGAAAATGGGATTGTTCCCCAGTGGAGTCGCCAATTTTGTTATCAGACTAATCTGTAAGTGCGTACACGAACTGATCTCCCTAGATCCACCTGGATCTAGAACAAAACAGGACAGAACATGACTTTTTCCCTAAGTTTTGACTATTGAATTAACTAGGAGGAAGAAATGAATAACATACCTTATTATCGCTTCCTAGGGTCTTTGTTTCTCCTATTTCACTCGAGCGCTCTCGTGAAGTCCAGACCAAGACAACACAAACCAACCAAAGTGAAGATAGAACAATATATTCAATAGTTAACCTATGTGTATGATCAAGGAATTACACAATAAAGTGGAAATAGCTGTTGATACTGAGAGGGGGGTGAATCAGTATCAAGTAAAATTTAAAAACCTTTTCCAACTTATACTTAAACCATTCAATTATATCCAATGAGCAATGAACAATAGTATAAGAGTTACACCAATACACCACAATACACCATG
>ML777258.1:722633-782152 GCA_009831015.1 Picea engelmannii | reverse complement strand
ATGTAGTTTGTGTCGCTTGGATTTAATTTGTTAAAGTTGTTTATGCATGTTTTGAGAAAGATACTCACTATTTAGGGTGGCTTACAAAGTTATTCCAAGCATGCTCGGTCACATAATTTAAGTGATCTGAAAATAGAAGGCTAACTTGTTATGCTATGCAAGCACCCTCTACTTCATTAAAATAAAACTTTACAGAACCTTGCTTCATGTGTATAAATATATGCAAGATAAACTTATGTGCCAAGTTTTGTGAATCTTCTTTTAAATGTTTATGTATGAGCAAATGTTCTTTTAGATGGTTGAAATAAGTGCTTTAAATAAAAACACAACAACACAACTTGTAGCAAATAAACCATCAAACGCACAACAAGAACAACATGATAAAGGAGTTCACCCACCTCCGGGCTACATCTCCTTGAGCCTCCATAATGGACTTGGCTCTCTGGGATTAATTAGTCAAAAGTTCTTTTACAAGCTTCTGCTCAACTCCAATGGAAAAACAGACTGCACTATTGAGATCAGAACACATAAAAACGCCAAAAATGACTAATACAACTCTGAAAACGGATCATGTCTCATCCGGGCATGACCTCTTCTACATGTGGCCATAAGCTTCCCTGAGCGTCTCTTTGGCAAAAACACCTGTAAAAGTCCTCAAAAGCCTCTGAAACCTATCCCAATGTGTTCATAGCATATTAATTAGCCAAAAATGATTATTCAATCATAGAAAACAAACATAGGCTAACCAAACCATGTCCTCCATCAAAGAGGGCTTCAAGCTCCCTGGAGCTTGCTGAAAATTCAATGGTGAAAAACTTGCAAAAGAAGTATTCAAATGGCCTTGAAAACAACACCAATGGATCCAACACGTCCAAAAACCCCTGGTTGGGTTTTTACGGCACCTCAATCGGCCAAAAACTGAGAAAGTTAGACCTCCTCCATTTTCCTCCTTCTACTTTGCTGGAATTGGTTCTACAGAACGCACCTCTGTGCACATGAACCAAGAACACACTCCCAAAACGCGTTATAACCTGGCACCGGGAGCAACCGCACCAACGGTGCAAACCGTAGAATGGTTAGGGTGCCTCCAGCCCCCAACCGCCTCGGCACCTGGGCATATGATGGCATAAAACCTCGGGCTGGGCGAAAAGGTGGTTAATGTCGTTTTTAAACCGCGCCAACCATAACTGTGTGCACCACATAGCATACGGTGGTCATGTATACACCCGCGCGCAATTTATATGTGACAAGGGTCATATGGGGGCGGCGCATATAACCCCGGGCTTTAAACCAAAACTCCGCGCCCATTTCATATATTGGTCACATGTTAAAACATAGACCCACGGTTTAACTAATTGAAACCGTGCGCTGCCATTTGAAAACCACATGAAAAACTCCGCGCACCTTTTAAACCAAAGGCACGGTTGTATGCCACATAAATATGACCGGGGCTGAACACTTTAAACGATTCCCCGCGTGCCAACCAAACGTATGGTCATATGTTTTATGGTGATATGACTGTGGGTCGGGGCTAAGCCCCGGCCCGAACCCCCGCCATGTACAATAAAAAGTCAATTCAAATAATTTAAAACTTGTATACATTACAAAAGCCAACGCGTGGCACGTTGGTGGGTAGGTCTTTGTTAAAGCTTTCAATGTGGGAAGAGGTCCAGGGGTTGAACCCCACGGACCCACAAAATATTTAATAAACCAAACATAAGACCAAAAGCCAATAAACGGGTGCCACGTGGCAGCTGTTGATAGGGCCACGTGGCACCCTACCATTCGCCAAACTGATGCCACGTGTCACAACCAGATTCGTCCAACTACCACTAATCATCAACCACCACGTCAGAACTGTACGGTCATCGCATGGACCGTATAGCCTTGCCATGTCACCACTGTACGGACTGTACGGATAGGTACAGTCAGCATAAAATTTTTCCCTGTTTGGCTCGGCGAACAGATCGCGATAACTTCTCCATACGGACTCCGTTTGAGAAAGTAAATATACCGCCGGAATCAGGAAGACGAGACGGACGCAATGGCACCATTTTCATCGCATTTCGAGCACTTTGAAAATTGAGCAAAATTTTGCCCCCTGGTCCAGATTTTGATCACACCTTCCCACTGAAAGGCTTTTGGACCCACAAAAGATTATCTGTCTACTTTCAAGTATATCAAAATCTTTTTGAGAATCATATGAATACGCTGACATGCCTTGCACGACAACTGGCTATGTCCTGCAACCACTGCTCTTTGGCTGCTGCTGATCCACTGCTCTCTTTGTGCTTGGAAGACTGCCAACCTTCCCACTGAGAATCAAGTCCCTCTTGCTAAATCTTTGGTGTCAACAAAATCAGCTCTCAAATGGCTACAAAAACTGTCCTGCGACATCTTGTCACAAGCCAAGAAAACATCAATCTTGAAAACAAATCATACAAGATTGAAAATGATGCCAACAAAATCTTTTGTTCTTCAAACAAACTGTCGCATCTCGTACTTTACCAAAGTACATGGCATTTTCAAAACCAACTTTCAAGTCAATAAACACCATCGACTAAACACAAGTCGAACAACACGATCGACACAATATAGTCGTCAGAAAATCATCAACACCAGTCGAGACTCATTGAAACATCATATCGACCTTCCCATAAATGCACACATAACGCAGAAAAGTGCATTTACAATCAGAAAAATGAAAGCGTTACTTGCTTAAGAAATCCAACCATTTCTTACCAAACCAACTGAACGGTGACTTTTTCTGCTGGACATCGTCCTCTTGTGAATCATCTTGACTCACATCAGTGATGGAATCTCCACTTCCATTCTTGCCAATCTTCTTATCCAACTGCTTCTGAGGCTGTGGACGAATAGTTGGATGCAACGTCCAACATTGGTCAACAAGATGACCCCGCTTCTGACAATGAGTGAAAACCTTTTGCATCCTCCTTTCACGCTGTCTTCGCTTAGAAAGTTTCCTGAAAGAAGTTAATCTTTTCCAACACTTTGAAACATGATGATTATACAAACCACAATATGTACAAGGATTCTTTTTTCCAAATTTATCATGCTTAACATAATTAAATGCAACTGAATGATAAGCGGAATTATACCTTGAACATTCACCTTTATCGCCTCTGTGAGGAGGTGAATCTAAAGAGTTACAAGCTCTCCTTTGAAGACCATCAACAGTGTCCTTGTCCTCAATACTGTCACAACTACATTTGCATTCATCTTGAACACAAGCCTTACATGCTGAAGGGATCGAACTTTCAATAAAAGTTCTTGAACTTTCACCTTTAAAACCTTCTTGAGGAGGTGAACCTGAAACAAAGTTTATCCTTGGAACTTTTTCCCTTGTCTCCTCGACTTGGGAATTTGATCCATTTCTTTGTTCATATCCAAGACCACAAAACCTGGGTCTTTCTTCAACAATAATAGGCTCAACAATGCCTTGTGCATGCTTGCCCAAACCTTTACCTTCATAGCCCATTTTAAAAAACAACTTGGACCCTATTCCTCTTGTGTGACTCTCAAAACCACCAAAACATTCATATTTAGAGGAATTAGAAGATAAACTAACACTGCATACCTTATGTTCATGCATGTACATGGTAAGGGTTTCCTTTGCTTCATGGAGTTGAATCTCCATCTCATGCAACCTTTGCAAAACCTGGTCTTTCTCCTGCTTCATGGCCATCAAATGCTCTTCAAGGGCAATGTTCTTATTATACATCTCTTTCATCAAATCTCTCATGAGTATAATTTCTTCTTTAGAAAATGGAAATGTATGAGAACTATCAATACTTGAAGCTTCCTCCATCCTTGGAAGATTTCAACTTCAACACAAAACTTGCACAAAAGCCAATAGATAAATCTCAAGCTATCAATGGCAAACACATGAGAAAAACAAACTATGCTCTGATACCACCTGATCTGAAAATAGAAGGCTGACTTGTTATGCTATGCAAGCACCCTCTACTTCATTAAAATAAAACTTTACAGGACCTTGCTTCATGTGTATAAATATATGCAAGATAAACTTATGTGCCAAGTTTGTGAATCTTCTTTTAAATGCTTATGTATGAGCAAATGTTCTTTTAGATGGTTAAAATAAGTGCTTTAAATAAAAACACAGCAACACAACTTGCAGCAAATAAACCATCAAACTCACAACAAGAACAACATGATAAAGGAGTTCACCCCCCTCCGGGCTACATCTCCTTGAGCCTCCATAATGGACTTGGCTCTCTGGGATTAATTAGTCAAAAGTTCTTTTACAAGATGCTACTCAACTCCAATGGAAAAACAGACTACACCATTGATATCAGAACACATAAAAACCCCAAAAATGACTAATACAACTCTGAAAACAGATCATGGCTCATCCGAGCATGACCTCTTCTACATGTGGCCATAAGCTTCCCTAAGATTCTCTTTGGCAAAAACACCTGTAAAAGTCCTCAAAAGCCTCTGAAACCTGTCCCAATGTGTTCAGAGCATATTAATTAGCCAAAAATGATTATTCAATCATAGAAAACAAACATAGGCTCACCAAACCATGTCCTCCATCAAAGAGGGCTTCAAGCTCCCAAGAGCTTGCTGAAACTTCAATGGTGAAAAAATTGCAGAAGAAGTCTTCAAATGGCCTTGAAAACAGCACCAATGGATCCATCACGTCCAAAAACCCCTGGCTGGGCTTTTACGGCACCTCAATCGGCAAAAAACTGAGAAAGTTAGACCTCCTCCATTTTCCTCCTTCTACTTTGCTGGAACTGGTTCTACAGAACGCACCTCTGTGCACATGAACCAAAAACACGCTCCCAAAACGCATTATAACCTGGCACCGTGTGCAACCGTGCCAACGGTGCAAACCATAGAACGGTTAGGGTGCCTCCAGCCCCCAATCGCCTCGGCACCTGGGCATATGATGTCATAAAACCTCGGGCTGGGCGAAAAGGTGGTTAATGTCGTTTTTAAAAACCAATTTTTAAACCGCGCCAACCATAACCGTGCACACCACATAGCATACGGTGGTCATGTATACACCCGCGCACAATTTATATGTGGCAAGGGTCATATGGGGGCGGCGCATATAACCCCGGGCTTTAAACCAAAACTCTGCGCCCATTTCATATACTGGTCACATGTTAAAACATAGACCCACGGTTTAACTAATTGAAACCGCGCGCTGCCATTTGAAAACCACATGAAAAACTCTGTGCGCCTTTTAAACCAAAGGCACGGTTGTATGCCACATAAATATGACCGGGGCTGAACACTTTAAACAATTCCCCGCGCGCCAACCAAACGTATGGTCATATGTTTTATGGTGATATGACTGTGGGTCGGGACTAAGCCCCGGCCTGAACCCCCACCATGTACAATAAAAAGTCAATTCAAATAATTTAAAACTTGTATACATTACAAAAGCCAACGCGTGGCACGTTGGTGGGTAGGTCTTTGTTAAAGCTTTCAATGTGGGAAGAGGTCCGGGGGTCGAACCCCACGGACACACAAAAATTTTAATAAACCAAACATAAGACCAAAAGCCAATAAATGGGTGCCACGTGGCAGTCGTTGATAGGGCCACGTGGCACCCTACCATTCGCCAAATTGATGCCACGTGTCGCAACCAGATTCGTCCAACTGCCACTAATCATCAACCGCCATGTCAGCACTGTACGGTCATCGCATGGACCGTACGGCCTTGCTACGTCACCACTGTACGGACTGTATGGACAGGTACAGTCAGCATAAAATTTTTCCCTGTTTGGCTCGGCGAACAGATCACGATAACTTCTCCATACGGATTTCGTTTGAGAAAGTAAATATACTGCCGGAATCAGGAAGACGAGACGGACGCAATGGCACCATTTTCATCGCATTTCGAGCACTTTGAAAATTGAGCAAAATTTTGCCCCCTGGTCCAGATTTTGATCATTAAGGCAACCTTTGAGAAATTAACTATATATGCATATAACTTAGTAGATTCTTTCAATAAAGAATGTTTCATTAGTGAAATCAAGGAGGAGATTAGAGCACAAGTTAGAATACAATTTCCTACTACATGGTTGGAAGCAACGTAGAGGGCATGAGAAGTAAAGAAAGTGATCAATGCACACAAAAAAACAACCTTCATTCCCCACACTCATCTTACCTAGGGTACTTCTCTACACACAACTTCTACTGATCCCTTGAAAGTACAAAGGTTGTCTCTAGCAGAAATGGAAAATCTCCAAAGAAGAAGGAATCTAGTATAATTGTGATAAAAAAATATGGTCCAGGTCATCGATATAAAGAACATAAATTTTTCCAAATTGATATGATCACTGAGGCCTTGACTGAAGACACGCATATCAAAGAGACACCAAAGTTACAAGTTTAATACACCAACAATCAAACTCAAATGGATATCAAACCTCCATTCTCTCATGAAGAATCACATATCCCCTTACATGGATTATCAAGTATTTCAACTCCACAAACCTTAAAACTCATGGGTTACATCAATGGTGATAATGGAAATGGTGGGAATGGAATACTAATTCAATGCAAGATTCAATTTTTTTCTGACTAATCTGCTAGCGTCATGCTATATTGTTCCATCATCATTCATTCAAACATCCTAATGATGGACCACAATATCTTGTTCTGAAACGTTGATTTGTAAAATATTATCCGATGAATCCATAAGATCTCTCTCACCATAACATTAATCACAGAATTCTGAGAATTGAGAAGCATGCTATGAGGAGGGGGTATTACCTTGACCTATTCATTACAAGGGTATTACCTTGATATCTACTTTACAATCTCTCTCCATTTGATGAAAACAATGGTTTGGATACAAAAATAACCTATGTCCTTCATAGACACATTTATGCAAAGTTTTAGAATACCTTGAACAAGTTTCCTTTCTATAGCATGGACGAGAGAATAATTCGTTTGTCATTAGTTCTTAACCACAAAATTAGACATGGTGCATCAATTGTTAGTGAACCAGAATGACTTATACTTAGTAAAAAGATTTAAACAAGTCCAAAAAACGCTATACATGATCATACTATGAGCCTTGAAAGGCATGGATTTCCTAAAAAATCACACCATATATCGTAAATGACTATTCATGTATAGGTTGTGAAATACCCTACATTTGAATTCCATTCCATAGGAGTGACATCGCTTATATCAATAGTTCCAAATAAATACCCATATCTTTAACTTAATGCTTTCCAAGCACAATTAGAGACAACACCAAATTCTCTTTCCATGCATCCATCCAAGGAGGGAGGTTAGAATTTATTAAAAGAATGGTCCAAAATGTATAATTTGTTGATTAGGAAGATACTAGATTTACTTCATCCATTGCTAACACAAGAATTATACTTTTTCTCTCACATATTAATTTTTTAGTCATGTATTATCTTTGTTCTTCAATGCCTTGAAATCAACAAGAAAGTGAAACACATCTTGTTTAATCCTATTTATTGCATGGCGATCCATATATTCAACAAACAAATTATGATGAAACATGTGTTGCAATCTTGGAAAATTGGGTAAGTGTCGTAATACATTCTTTTGGGACATCTTTTCCCTTTACATCAAAGCATAAGCGACTTGTTTTACATTTTTGGATGCCATAATTGTCTTTATGTCATCACTTCTATAAGATACAATCTTTTGGATATGCATAATATACTTTTAATCAATGCCCAAATCAATCAACAATTTTATAGCATCTTTATGTGTACTAAAAAGGATGTTCTCTGATGGTAACCACTTACTCTACAACAAACTTATCCAAACTAACATTAAGAACCAACTGAAAATTAACAGGATGACAAGATTAAAGAACTCATAAAGCACACTATAGTATAATACACGCCACATTTTATACTTGAACAAATATGTATAGCTATTGTCTGACCATCTATATGTTTCTTTCAAATTATAAACCTTTAAAACATCAATCAACATAGAGCACTCTGCTTTACCAACAATTGTAAAAATGGGTACTTGTGTAGCCTATGTTAAATGTTATGGTTCAATTCCAAATTATGCGACACCTCGAGCCATATCTTCTTCATGTGCATGAATTCCATGAATATATTTGCTCGCAAAATCATCATGTAAAATTTGGTTAGCAATTTATGTATTGTGTATGATCTTATATCCACTATTCATACTAGCATTGTTTGCACCATGTTGTTCATTTTGATCAATATATTTTGAAATCTCAATATCACACATAATAGTATTTAAATTAGAAAGTGGGTATTGTAAAAGATGCACATTCAAAAACACATTATACTCTTTCTAGAAAATATTTTTTCTGTATGCCCTTATCCCTCTCCAAAAACTAGTAGAACAGACTAAATAGAAAAAGTGAAATAGTAACATGTTTGGAATTCCCTATACATTATAAAAATACACAAGTGTTGCATGGAAGCGTAGTCCCTACTGGGTTGAATTGGGAATAAATGCACAGCGATGGGGAAAAATTAGCAGAGGCATATGGAAA
Source organism: Picea engelmannii (assembly GCA_009831015.1). Lineage (NCBI taxonomy): Eukaryota > Viridiplantae > Streptophyta > Pinopsida > Pinales > Pinaceae > Picea > Picea engelmannii. The sequence continues at coordinate 773,622 of ML777258.1, read as the reverse complement.
CTGCAGCGAAGATGTGGCAAGTAGCATGAAGCACATGTGGTATCCATGCAGTAAATGACACGTGGCCTCTAGAGTCCCATTTAGTTTTTGAAAATATATAATCCATCTTGCTATGTTCGAAATTTCCATTCTTTCCAGTAGTGTGACTTGCTATGTTCGAAATTTATGTTCCTACCTTGCATGTTTTATATCTTCAATGTTTTATTTGTTCAATGTATACTTTCAGCTGGTTAGAGTTAAGTACAATTTCCATAGACCATATGGCTTGTGTATCGATATATGTGCTAGGAAAAAAAAAAATTATGCATAGAAGGAGAAAAAGATATGCATGAGAAAAAGATAAAACACAGAAGACATATATAATTTTTCATTCAAATTAAATAAACACAATTTCTTGACATTCAACATAGTTGAAGATAAAAAATTATGAGAACATAAATATAAAAGGAGATAAAAATAGTTTTATTTGAAATATATCAAAAAATAATATTGTCTGTTACATATTCTTGGAAATTTAAATGTGTTTGTCATATAGGCTGGAATTGGGGCTTCCGTGGACCATAAGAGAAATATGTACAAGAAATAGGACTGTGGAAAGAAGAAGTGGGTGACGATAGAGAGTAATACCCAAAAATAAGAAATTGGAAGGTATCAGTCTTTGTCTAGACATTTCTATTTAAAAAGGTGGAATAAATGGATTGAAAAACAAAGTAGGATGTGATCAGTATAGACTTACAATGATGGTACATATCATCCCTTTTGCTATTTTCTTCCTGATGCCTTTTTATTGTTGTCGTCAACGACTACTGGAATCGTTCCAATTTCCTATTGCCTCTCGTCAACGAATTTCTTCATTTCCCTTTGGACCCATTCTTCAATGCAACTTCTCAAGGGGGGCACGTTGATCTCTTTCCAGATTTTTATGTTGAAATTTTCCTTTTCTAATTCCCTTGTATCGATGGAAAGATTACATAGAGACTGATCAATTTCTTCATTTTGTACCAAATAGTCGACTAGAAAGTTTTCCACCTCATCTTCACCATATTCAAGGATGTTGTAAAACTTTTCTAAAGAAAAATCCTTAACATTATCAACTTGTTTATCGAAGGCTTTCTTAGTTAAGGGAAAAGAGTTGATGATTAAGTTGGGGTCTTGGACCTCGTTGGTCCTTCCGACTAAGTCTATTTCGGTCAGCTTTGTGAATACTTTTTATTTCTTTGATATGGTTTGTTCAGGTTCTCCACTTTCTCTTTCCATCATGCATTTAATTGAGTGATTCGGTTTTTGGAGGGGAGATCTTCTTGTCTTCTTATCGTTTCTGTCATGTTGTTGACATGGGTGCCAAAAGGGATGACCGTGTCTAAATAGAAACATTCTTCATTTTTTAAATCCGCCTGCAAATGTTCGAGCAAAGTATGTTCCCTCATTCCAAGGGAAGCCATACTTTGTGATGTTTCCCAGGCCTCAATAATTAGTTCCATTATTTTCTTGATATTACTCTCCACATATCCTCTACATGATGCAAGGAGGATGGAGGATCCTTTTAACTTGGCTGCAGGGGTGGAAGGCATGGCTATTGCTAAAGGACTGGAAAGCAATGGCATAGGAATGAAAGCTTCCTCCAATTCCTTGACTCGGTCCTTCGGTCCATCATTCTCGACCTCAATGCCTCCAATGGAATCATCAAGAGCATCTCTGGTTTCTCTGTGAAGTCAATATATTTGGGACGATGGTATGTTCGCAAGGTTAACCTCATAACGATATTTCCCTTTCTTATTTTTTACATCTCTCTTTTAAATAATTAAATTTTTAGACTCGCTATCAAAAACAACGCTTTGAAATACAAAGGATTCAACTTCATAAAAAAATTCGGTATCATCTACATCCATTGGGAGACTATGTTGGATCACGTCTCCAGGATGATCAAGGTTGCGAAATACGATATCCAGATTAGTCTCAAGTTCCATGTTCTCACTCTCAATTTCAGGCTCTTTCGCCTGCCCTACATTTTTTTTTCTCTTCTTATCCACGAGAAGCTTGTGAGAACTATCAATTTTAGGGCGAGGAGGGTTGTTATCTCCTCCTCCATTTGAAGAATTCTGGGTTTCTTTCTTACCGTAGTGGGTCGTTAAAGAGATGCTCTGGGATGTCGTACTTTTGGGAGTGGTATCTAGCAATTGAACACTCTTCTCACTGGGGCCTTTTCCCTGTTGCTTGTACAATTCAGTGGTACTTTGCAATGTTTCTAGCTCACCGACATCAGAAGCAGGAGTGTTGTCGTCAGTGTCTTTGTTTTCACTCAGGTACCTCTAGAAAAAAGAATTGTCAAGGCCAACTAGATGTAAATGTTCTAAAAAAATTCAATTAGGGTCGAACCCTCTTAGCCTTTCAACATATCTTAGGTTCAAGTTGTTGAGATGGGTTGCGAATTCGTTAATTTTGTTGACATTCCTCAACACGAAGTCCACGACTTTCCAAGGCAGAGGAATGAACTATTTTTTTCTCTTCTCATGGAATAGATGCAACCAATAGTTGTATTGCCTTGTTATTTTTGTAACAAACATTATGTCTGTAATGTGACATGGAAGGAGAGAAGGTTTTTCCTTGGAGCCAAAAATCCTTATCACAATGCAATTCTCAATTTTTCAAGTGCCCCCTTCTTGTCCAAAAAAATTGTTTCCTGGTCAGATATGCAGGGAGCATCCTCTCCTAATAATAAAAACTTTGAAAATAGAGACAAAGTCATTAAAAACCTCATAAAAATAGTTGGAGGCCTTGTGCTTCCACGAGGCCCAGTACCAAAAGGTTACTGGGTTGAATTCCCAGTTTACCTTCTTGGACAAAGACAATTTTGGAAACTGACAGCAATGCGCTATCGCAAAAACCAAGTAGGCTGACATATACAATTTATTCTCCTTTTTGAAGCTTGACAATTGGGAACAAATTTCATGGGAAATTAGCTTCCCCCAATAAAAAATGGCTTGTTCCTTCAATGTGAAATACAAAATATAAAGAACCATGTGGAAAATAGTTGTTGTGGATTCCTATCCCATTATTCTTGTAAACAACCAGACAATTTCCCAGAATGGATTTCTAAATGAACTAACCTGTAATATTGTGATATCTTCAGGAATCTCCATCAGATCTTCTAGGAACTTGGGAAAGAGGTCCAACCCGTTATTATGCTTTCTTAGGAACTTCTTAGATTCTTCTCCTCTAAACATCAATGTTGGCTCCGACAATCTTAGCATCTGGCAGAAGACCTAAGGTGACAAAGAAACAGGAGAGTGGTCACGCAGTGGAATAATTCTTTGGCCTGAAATATATTTATCAGCATACCAAGAGGCCAACTCCTTACAGTCAAAAAATTCTGGGACACAACCTGAACGAGAAATTCCAGAGGTCCAAATGTTTTTGTTCTGGATGGAAGGGGATGAGTAGTAAGAATATGCCATGGACCACTGGAAGTTTTGGTCCTCACGCCCAAAGATGTTCACTGTATCTCCACAGAACTACTATCGAGTTGGTGCCATAGGTTTATGAGAAATTCTGTTTGTTGTAAATGATTCTTGAAATGAATAGTTGGAGGGGATAATATAACCCTTCGCAAATGTTGGTTCAATGCATGTGAATGAGAAATCTCCTTGAGCCTTTCACTCATTAATGACAATATCTATGGGTGCTGCATGATGAGATGTTAGAAGTAAAGCTTACTTATGCATACTTAGAAGTGTGAAGGTGGTGAGTGTGACGAAGAGCGGTTAAGGATTGGAGGTTTCATGAACGTGCCAACCCGACGATGCAGGAACGACATTCCATGATGTTTGAAATTAACTCTCGGAAGGGATAATATAACCCTCCGCAAATCTTGGTTTAATGTGTATTAATGGGAGATCTCCTCGAGCCTTTCACTCATCAATGAAAATCTATACGGTTCCTACATGATGAGTTGTTAGCATTAAAGCTTACTAATTGCATATTTATAAATAAGACCTTGTATACACACACACACACACACATGTTTTTATAAACAATTTTTTATTATAAACAAGTGCGAAGGTGATAGAGACAACAAAGAGCAAGTAAGAAATTGCCAAGTAGGAAAAGCGGTCAAATGGGCTTCAAAATAGGGTTACAGGGGATACTCAGGAGGCATGAGTGTCCGATGGTCAAATTATATGTCTCAGAAATTTTGACTGCAAAACGCATAAAACATAAGAGGGCATGGTGGGGCAGTTCAGCGGTCGGTTTGTATATTTGTGGAATTCTGGGGAAGTGGCTAAGTATGGAATAGGGAAACGGTCGGTCGGACTCATTTTTAGGATTAAGGATTGAATATTTCGTGAACGGTCCAACCCGACGATGCGCGAACAACATTCCATGATGTTTGAAATTAACAATCAGAAGGGATAATATAACCCTCCAGAAATCTTGGTTTAATGCGTATTAATGGGAGATATCCTCAAATATTGTTTTAGCATTAAAGATTACTAATTACATACTTATAAATAATACCTTACACACACACACACACACACACACACAAACATATATATAATGTGTTTGTAAACAATCTTTTTTATTATAAATAAGACTCTTATATATATATATATATATATATATATATAAGTATGAAAAGCGGTCAGACATGCTTGAAAGTAGGGTTGCAAGGGATATGGAGGAGAAGTGAGTGCCTCACGGTCAAATTATATGTCTTTATATATATATTAATGATTTTATTAACATTTTTTTATTATAAACAAGTGCGAAGGTGATGGGGATGGGGAAGAGCAAGTAAGGAATGGTCAAGTATGAAAATCATTTAGACGGGTTTCAAAATAGGGTTACAGGGGATTCTCAAGAGAGGTGAGGGACCGACAGTCAAATTGTATGTCTCAGAAATTTTGACTGCAAAAGGCGTAAAATGGAAGAGGGCATGATGGGGCAGTCCAACAGAAGGTTTGTATATTTGTGGAATTTTGAGTGTTGTTTGCAAGTCACAAAACAATGAAAGGGAAATCTTGAGCTCGCCTGTTCAAGAACCCGCAATCAAAAAAGTGGCTAAGTATGGAATAGTGAAATGGTCAGTCGGACTTGTTTTCACTAATTTATTGAAATTTGTAATAGATATCCCATTACCTGGCAAGATCTTTTCTGCATGTATATCACAAAATTCTAGGTGTTGTTTGTAGGTCGCAGAACAATGCAAGGGAAATATTGAACCTGCATGTTTGGGAACCTGCAAGAGAAACACTCGGTAAGTATGGAATAGGGAGATTGTTGGTGGAATTCATTTTCGCTAATATATTGATATTTGTAATAGATATCCCATTACCTAACACGATATTTTCTTCATGTTTCTGGAAAAGTTGTGTAGGGATAGTTATTATGACTGTCTCCTCGAGGCATGGTTAGTTGTTAGCATTGAACCTCAGTTATTGCATGCTTGGAAAGAAGTGCCAAGGTGGCGAGCATAGGAAACAATGATTAGGAATTGGATATTTCGTGAACCCGCCAACTCGACGATCCTAGAAAGAGATTCGAAGAAATGACCAAGTATGGAAAGAAGATGAACGAGCTTCAAAATGGGGTGACAACAGTTCCATAGGAGACGTGAGGACCCGACGGTCAAATTGTAGGTCTCGAAACTTTTGAGTGAAAACTATGTAAAATGAAAGAGGGTATGATGTGGGAATCTGGCAGTAAATTTGTATATCGCGGAAGTGAGGGTGTTGTTTGTAGGTCACCAAATAATGGAAGTGAAATCTAGAGCCCGTCTGCCCAAGAATCCATGATCGGAAAAGTGGCTAGGTATGGAATGGGGAAGCGGTCGGTCGGAGTCGTGATATAAAAGCATGAGTGCAAATGTGAACTTGTGAGTTCGCCAACCCGCACAGCTAGACATTTTCGGAAAAAATGACTAAGTAAAGAGAAAGAAAAAGTAGAGGGGAAAGAGAAACAAGAATTTGGTTAAGTATAGAAGAGGGAAAATAAGGGCTAATATATTCAAATCCGTAATAGATATCCCATTTCCTGGCAAGATCATTTTTGCATGTTTTTGGAGAAGTTGTATACTTATTGCATATACTTGGAAACAAGTGTGAAGGTGGCGGGCACATGAAACAATGACTAGGAATTAGAATTTTCTGGAACCCGCCAACCGGACGATCTGTGAAAGAGATTCCAAGAAATGGCCAAGTGTGGAAAGCGGTCAGACGAGCTTCAAAATAGGGTGATAAGGGTTCCCGAGGAGACGTGAGGCCTCGATGGTCAAATTGTATGCATCAGAAGTTTTGAGTGCAAAATGTATAACACAAAAGAGGGGATGATGTGGGAGTCCGTAAGTCAATTTGTATATCGCAGAAGAAGGGGTGTTGTTTGTAGGTCAAGGAACAATGGAAATGTAGTCCTCCTATCTGGGAACCTGCAAGTGAAAAATTCGTTAAGTATGGAATAGGGAAACGGTCGGTGGGACTTGTTTTCACTAATATATTGATATTTGTAATAGATATCCCATTACCTAGCATGATATTTTATGCATGTTTATGGACAAGTTGTATAGAGATAGTTAATATGACTGTCTACTGGAGGCATGGTAAGTTGTTAGCATTAAACCTCATTTATTGCATACTTGGAAATAAGTGCAAAGGTGGAGGGCATAGGAAATAACGATTAGGAATTGGAGATTTTTTGAACCCGCCAACCCGACGATCCATGAAAGAGATTCCAAGAAATGGCCAAGTATGGAAAGTGAATACACGTGATTCAAAATGGGGTGAAAATAGTTCCCCAAGAGACATGAGGACCCGAAGGTCAAATTGCAGGTCTCAGAAATTTTGAGTGAAAACTGTGTATCATGGAAGAGGGTATGATGTGGGAGTCTAGTAGTAAATTTGTATATCGCGGAAGTCTGGGTGATGTTTGCTGGTCACAAAACAATGGAAGTGAAATATAGAGCCCGCCTTCCCAGGAATCCACGATCTGAAAAGTGGCTAGGTATGGAATGGGAAGCAGTCGGTTGGAGTCGCGATATAAAAGCACGAGTGAAAATGTGAACCCGTGAGTCCTCCAACCGGCAAAATTAGACATTTTTGGAAAAATGACTAAGTAACCAGAAAGAGAAAGTAGAGGGGAAAAAGAAACGGGAATTTGGTTAAGTATAGAATAGGGAAAAAAGGGATAATATATTCAAATCTATAATAGATATCCCATTTCATGACAAGATATTTTCTATATGTTTCTGGAGAAGTTGTATACTTATTGAATATACTTGGAAATAAGTCTGAAGGTGGCCGACATAGGAAAAAATGACTAGGAATTGAAAATTTCTTGAACCCGCCAACCCGACGATCCGTGAAAGTGATTCCAAGAAATGGCCAAGTGTGGAAAGCAATCAAATGGGATTCAAAATAGGGTGACAAGGGTTCTCGAGGAGATGTGAGGCCTCGATGGTCAAATTGTATGTATCAAAACATTTGAGTGCAAAATGTGTAACGCGGAAGAGGGGATGATGTGGGACTCCAGAATCAAATTTGTATATCGCAGAAGTCGGATTGTTGTTTGTAGGTCACGAAACAATGGAAGTGCAATTTAGATACTGCCTTGGCGTGAACTTGTGATCGAAAAAGTGGCTAGGTATGGAAAGGGGAAGCGCTCGATCGGAATCACGATATAAAATCACGAATAAAAATGTGAACCCGTGAATACGCCAACCCGCGTAGCAAGACATTTTCGAAAAAAGCGACTAAGTAACCAGAAAGAGAAACTACAGGGGAAAAAGAAAGGGGATTTTGGTTAAGTATAGAAGAGGGAAAAGAAGGGGATAAAAGAGTGGGAAAATAGAAAAGTGGAGGGTAATTTTCGTAAGCGGGAATTGGTCTCAAATAAAAAAGTCCCTTCATGGGAAAAAATGACATACGAGTTTGGGATGAAAAAAGTGTTATAAAATTTAAATTTTAATAAAAATTTATTTGATTGGTTCATACTCCTTAGAATTTTATGAATTGATTGGTCAAACAAGCCCCATTGTTGCAAAACCATCATTTTCTAGTCCAATATTTTATCCACTTACTCATTTTCTATTGTTCTTGTACCATTGAAAAGGGTGCGAGCAAATGCTTTGTTGAAGATTTGTTTTTATTGCAACTTGTGGGAGTAATTGTGTTCTTGATACATTCTTCCATGACTTTGACATATTAACTTAAGTATTAAACTTCTTGCATGATGGGTTGTTAGCATTAAAGCTTAATAATTGCATGTCTAGAAACAACAATGACGATCTTGAATTTTAATATTGTAGTTGATTTCATAGTCCCATTTGACTACATCCACCATAGATCAGTTTTTTTTTTTTTTTAAATTCGCGAACAAGAAATTTGGTAATTTCATTAATAAAGTAAAAAGTGCTCAAATAGAGGCTAGGGGATGGACAACTTATAAAATGTTCCCTTTTGGAGTAAAGGAATCAAGCAAGCGAAAGGGAAATAAGAAATCATTTTCTTAGCAAGGTTGAGATGAAAATGAAATTTCTAGGGCAGGGCCCCGATTGCTGCATCGTGAATTAGTCTTGCTATGTTCTATTAGCATTACGAATAGAATTGAATGTTGGTTTGAAACTGTCTAAAATTCATTTTTGTTTCCATAGAATCTTGATGGGATCAACACAATGCATTGTCATATAATTGTTAAATGCTCCATATTAGATCAAATTAATTGAGAAAATACAATATTCAAGAACTGTGAGACTATCAAACCATGCTAATGAGAAGAGGTGTTAAATCCAACAAAGAAGCAACAACCAAGATTCCAAGGAATTTTTTTTAATATTAAATCCATAAAAAAAATATCGGGAAGTGTATATCTATCCATAGAAATTGGACTGAGTTCTTTGCACCAAAACATTGAACATATTTGTCATAAATACAGGTACATTATCTACTAAAACAAATAAAAATAAACATGCATACAATTCTGTGATTTCCTCTAGTGGAACAACATGCAGGAGCCATCGAGATGCTCTTCAACATGCATACAAAACTCATTACCATGCTTTTTTTTAGGAAGTCCTTGTAGTCTTCTCCTCGGAAGGTCAATGTTCGTTGTCGCAATCTCAATATCTTGCATAAGACTTGAGGCGACAAAGAAATATGAGAGTGGTTCCGCAGTGGAATAACTCCTTAGCTTGAAGCAGATGAACAACACTCCTGCTTCTGACGCTGGCGACCTGGAGACATTACAAGGCACCACTGAATCTTACAAATAATAGGGAAAAGGCCCTGGCAAGAAGAGTTTCCAATCCACGGTCGCCACTGAGAAGAGAACAACATATCGCAGCATCGCTCCAACGACCCACCCCAACAAAAAAGAAACCCAGAATTTTTCAAACACAGGAGAACATAAGAACCCATCCTCATGGTAAAATTGATAGTTCTCACAAGCTTCCCGTGAGGAAGAAGACAAAAAACATTGTAGGGCAAGCAGAAGATCCTGAAACTGAAAGTTAGGACACACCAAAAGACCACCTCCTCACAGTCGAAGACTTCAGGGACACAACCTGCACAAGCAATTCGAGAGGTCAAATTAATTCGTTCTGGGCGGGAGGGGACCAAGATACCCCCTCCTTAGAGGCAAAGACTTTAGGGACACATGCTTCACGAGCAATTCCTGAGGCCCAAATTATTCTATTATGGCCTGAAGGAGATGAGTAGTAAGAATATGCCTTGCACTAGTGGGAGTTATAGTCCTCATCCCCTAAGATGTTAATTGTATATCCAAAGAATAGGAAAGTGGTCTCACAATTGAATAATTATTTGGCTTGAAATATATCTCTGGGAGCATCAAGAGACCATTTCCTTACAGTGAAATATTTCCACCTAGAATAGACTAATTTCGACCTCTGGAATTCCTACTCTCAAGCTGCAAAGAGACTATTGCGTTCAATGTCAATTTATTTTCTAAAACCCCTTCTTTTGGTCTTATCAGGGCTGCCATCGCCGAGTTGGGAAGTTCCCCTCGTTATGGTTGATTCAATTTGGGCGCAGGAGTGGGAAAAACGTTTGCATTGCCATCATCCATTGTTGTATCATCATCCATTAGATCTTCTTCTTCCGGCTCGAAATTGACAGCATCAACCTTTGCGCTAGCCATCAATGTAGGAGGGCGGGTTGTCTAAGTAGGCGGGGTTGCCTTGGAATTATTTGGATTGAAATATATTGCCCAATGCACTAAGGGACCATATCCTTTTTTTCTCCTGGGCAGAGGGAGATGAGTAGTAAGAATATGACCTCGAGCACTGGAACTTCTGGTCATCATGCTCGAAGGTGTTTACTGTATTTGGAAAGAATTGTTATCAAACTGCTGCCATAAGTTAATAATAATTTCCATTTGCTCAAGATGATGTTTGAAATGAACATTCAGAAGGGATAATATAACCCTCCAAAAAACTTAGTTTAATGCATATCAATGGAAGATCTCCTTGAGCCTTTCACTAATCAATGACAATCTCTATGGTTCGTGCGTAATGAGTTGTTACCATTAAAGGTTACTAATTGCATATTTAGAAAAAAGTGCGCAGGTGGCAGTGACGATGAAGAGCAATTAAGGAATATAGATTCCGTGAAAGTGTCAATCAAACGACACGCGAAAGAGATTGCATGATGCTTGAAATGAACACTTGGAAATGATAACACAAGCCTCTGCAAATCTTGGTTTAATTTGTATTAATGACAAATATTATTCAGCCTTTCGGACATTAATGATAATCTTAACGTTTCCTGCATGATGAGCTATTAGCATTAAAGCTTAATAATTTCATATCTAGAAAGAAGTGCGAAGGTGGCAGGGATGGTGAAGAGCGATTAAGCATTGCACATTTCATGGACCGACCAACCTACTAAAGAGTTTCCAAGAAATGGAGAAGTATGGAAAGCGATCGGTCAGGCTTCAAAATAGGGTCACAAGTTATACTCAGGAAATGTGAGGGGTCGATGGTCAATTTGTATGTCTCCAAAATTTTGACTGCAAAATGTGTAACACGGAATAGGGAATAATGAAGGATTTCGGGGGTCAATTTATATATCGTGAAATTTCGGGTGTTGTTTGTAGGTAGCGAAACAATGGAAGCGCAATGCTGAGAAATCCTGGTCAGGAACCGACGATGGAAATATTGGCAAAGTATGCAATGGATAAGCGGTTGGTCAGACTCGTGATATAAAAGCATGAGACATACTCAGAACAAGGCATATTGATGGGCTTGAAAATAGGGCCACAAGTTCTACTCAGGAGACGTGAGGGTCTGATTGTCAAATTGTATGTATCCCAAATTTTGATTGCAAAATGTGTAACACGGAACATGGGACAATGACGGACTTCGATGGTAAATTTGTAAATTATGGAACTTCGGGTGTTGTATATAAAAGCATGAGACATTCAAAAAAATGACACATTCAGAAAAATGACTAAGTAACCGAAAAGGGAAAGTAAACGAGAAAAAGAAAGGGAAATTTGGTTGTCAATTTGTCGATCGGGGAAGTCCAGGTGTTTTTTGCAGGTGACAAAACAATGGAAACGCAATGTTGAGCACGGCTACCCAGGAACCCACTATCCAAAAATTTTGTTGAATATGAAATGAGTGATCTGGATTATTTTCGGCACGAAATGAGAGCAGAGATATATCACAGAAATATTTAGAGATATTGCAAGAGAGACAACAATATAACAGAGATATAGCGGAAATAAAACAAGAGTCGCAGATATACAGTAATACACGATTTCTATTAATGAAATAAATGTACAGAGACTGTAAAATACAGAGTGAAAGACTCGCTAGAATGGTGGTAGCTTATCTCTGAGAAGAGATGTGACGGCTACTCGCATCCATGAGAAGATGGTTACAATGAGGCTCTGAAGGCCCTTTTATAATAAATGGAAATGGCAAAAGTCCTAGACATCCAAAAACCTAACCCTAGGAGATGAAGTGCCAAAAGTCATGTGGGCCCCGTTTGGGTAAGTTAGTACATCAACTTCCCAAGGTCATAACTTTTGCATACGATCTCTATTTTAGGCGTGTGATAGCTCGTTGGAAAGGTATCGTTGAGGAGATTCATTTTGGGGGCTCAATTATGCCTTTAGCTATCATTGAAAATCTCTATCTCGAAAAACATTCATTTAGGCCCTCAAAATGGCCCCAAAAATTAAAACCTACTAAAAATAGTAAATTGCCAAAATTGCCAGAAAGATGTTTTGAGCTAGTTGGGAAAGGTGGGTGGCAACTGATATCCACCTAGATCAATCCTCCCTCCTTAGGAAGCAATGGTCTCCATTGCATTGATTTCCCAGGGGAGAAGGGAAAGCGTTTGTCTAATCTGCAACTTCGTGAGCTACTTGTCTTGTTGGAGACGTCGCACTGCTTAGTTTGTGGAAGTTTGTCACAAACCTTTTGAGGTTGAGGATGTTCAAAAAGTCAGGCTATATGAGAGGATGGTGTGCATAAGGAATCTTTGCGCTTTGCTGCAACCTTGTTGACCTGTTTCTGTTGGATAGAAGGTGCTTGGGGCAAGGCTGTAGTGGTTGCAGTGTCCTTCTGTTCTCCTTTTGAACAGATTGTGAAGAAGCTAAATTTTGCAGTATGAGATACTACCTTGTGACACTTTTTAGGTGGAATAGTAGTCGGAACTACCTCTGGTATTCTGTAGAGATGACCCCCCAAAGTAACAATGACACAATGGGGTCGAGACTCATAAACAACATGGCATCTCCACATATATGGTTGGCCCAAGAGAACATCACAGACATCCAGTGGGGCAACATCAAACAATACCTCATCCTTGAAGGGTGTGATGCCATATGAAAATCGACATTGTTGGCTGACACAGAGATCTCGTCCTTGCCGAAGCCACCCGATGTTGTATGGCTGAGGGTGTGGTGTTGTCGACAATCCCAATTGTTTGACAACCTTTGCTGAGATGAGGTTCTTTTGGCTTCCTCTATCAACAATAAAATGCAGTGGGGTCCCCTTCACCCACATATGTGAATGAAAAAGGTGCTCCCCCTCTTCAAGATATGTTGGTTCTTCTGGTTGAATTGTTGCAGTCACGACAATAGCAGTGGGGTCTGCATCAATGATCTGTCCTTTACCAGTATTTTCAGAATCAGATTCTGAATCAGGGTTTAGCTCCTTGTCTTTGATCTCGGCCACCAATGACTATTTTGAGCGACATTCATCGGTGTTGTGCCAAGGGCTTTTGTGGAAATCACACCTTTTTCCGGTGTCCTTCCTTGTCTTCCCGTGACCCTTCTTTTCCTGTGTCTTGGATTCGTTTTTGGGAGACTGTTTGTTAGGGTTGTTTTTTTCATACTTTGGTTGTTGCGGATTTGCAGACCCGAACTCCCGTTTGTTCTGGTGCTTAAATTTCTGCTCGATTTTAACAACATATTGATAGGCAGTGTCGAGTGATGAGATGTCCAGAAAATCCATTTCAGTTTGGATGTATTTGTGTAGAGCCCCACGGTATTTCAGAACCAAATGTCACTCGGAGTCTTTGATACCCAGCTTGGTGCGCAAGGTATGGAAGGTATTGGTGAAATCTGGAACTTCTTGGCCCCCCTCTTGCCGCAGTGTGGTCCATCTCATGTACTGGTCCTCATAGTTGCCAATAGGGTAGTACCGTTCCTTTATCGCATCCACAAAAAAATCCCAAGTGGGCTCGGCCCCATATATTCCAGACTCCTCTGTGGAACTCTACTCCCAGTAAGTTTCCCACTAATGTTTGACATGGGGGAGAGCCTTAAGGAGTGCGAAGGTGATATTTTCCTTGTTGGAAAAATTATGAACAGAGAAATAACCTTCTAGCATATTTAACCATTTATCTAGGGCATCTGCATCTATTTGACCTTCAAATACAGGAATATCAAAATTAACCTGTACCTTGAAAGGCAAGGTGCCTCCAAAGTGGTCGCTTGATGAAGATGCACATGATGCTATTGGTAGGCGTTGAAGGATGTGGGAAAAATTCTCCATCATTTCGTCCCTCTGTCGCATGAGAGCTTGCTCAAGCAACAGACTGATAGGATCGTCTGCTCCATTTTTTTTCTTTTCTTCCGCCATTGAGGGTTTCTTGGGTGTGCGAGAGCGATTGTCCTCAAGAGAGACAAGATCAAGACCCAACTTGCTATACTCAGGCCTCGTCGGGGACATGCACTGAAAACGATCAAGAACAACCCGCTCTGATACCACTGATCCAGATTATTTTCGGCACGAAATGAGAGCAGAGATATATCACAGAAATATTTAGAGATATTGCAAGAGAGACAACAATATAATAAAGATATAGCGGAAATAAAACAAGAGTCACAAATATACAGTAGTACACAATTTCTATTAATGAAATAAATGTACAAAGACTATAAAATACAGAGTGAAAGACTCGCTAGAATGGTGATAGCTTATCTCTGAGAAGAGATGTGACAGCTACTCGCATCTGCCAAAAGATGGTTACAATGAGGCTCTGAAGGCCCTTTTACAATAAACAGGAATTCCAAAAGTCCTAGATATCCAAAAACCTAACCCTAGGATATGAAGCGCCAAAAGTCATGTGGGCCCCGTTTGGGTAAGTTAGTACATCAACTTCCCGGGGTCGTAACTTTTGCATACAATCTTCGTTTTAGGTGTGTGATAGATCGTTGGAAAGGTATCATCGAGGAGATTCATTTTTGGGGATCAATTATGCCTTTAGCTATCATTGAGAACCTCGATCTTGAAAAAACTTCATTTAGGCCCTGAAAATGGCCCCAAAAATTAAAACCTGCTAAAAATAGTAAATTGCCAAAATTGCCAGAAAGTTGTTTTGAGCCAGTTGGAAAAGGTGGGTGGCCACCGATATCCACATGGATCAGTGGGGAAGTGATCGGTCGAACTCGTGATATAAAAGTATCAATGGAAATCTAAAGACATGAATCCTCCAACCCACATACCTAGACATTTTCCAAAAAATGACTAAGTAACCAGAAATGGAAAGCAGAGGGAAAAAATAAAGGGGATGGCAATTTTCGAAAGCGGCAATTGGTGTAAGAAATCCCCATTGATGATATTAATAGTAACTATAAAGTGGATTAAACAGGTGAACATGATATTCAATCAAGGAATAGATAAATCAAACCATGCTTATAGTTTCCAGGTTGTGTTTGCATAAGAGAAGCATAAAAAAACCACTAGAAAATCAATTTTGGGATGTTTAAGTAAAATTATTGTAATGTCAACTTCATCGTACGTATAACAACGACGAATTTGAATTTCAAGACGAATTTTAATTTTAATTTTCTGTGGTTGATATGATAGTTCCATTGGACTTCACATAGTATATATCCTTTTATTCCAAAATATTCCTGGAGATGAATTTTGCTAAGTTCATCGATAAAGGAAAAATGCTAAAATGAGCCACATACTACATTTGCGTGAGAGAGATTATATTAAAAGGTAAAGCAGGTCCTATATATTCTTTAAGATCATAGAAAAACTACCAAGGTCCTATATATTCTTTAAGATCATAGAAAAACTACCAAGATCCTGAATGTATCATTAATTTTCCATAATGAAGCATACAACCAAGAGCCAAGTAAACACCAAATGTATTGAAAGTCGAGCCACAAGGAAACGCATGAACACAGAAGGAACCACGTGAGATCCCACAATGGTCCATAGAGAAGTACACATCGACCTATGCATCAAACAATTTGATATACAAAAAAACACACAAATGACATTGGTTTTCTCTTACATCTGGTATATGTTCCCATGAGAAAATAACCGGGGCCATGAGATATGAACACAAGTCTGCCAAACACAAGACATCACAAAACTAGGAGAGCTTAGACATTGTATTCCAGCTATAACCAAAGCCCCAAATGGGGAACAAAAAACTTGTTGATTACTATTTTACCATGAAACAATATCGCTATGGACATTTGCTTCTGATAGTGCCATGTTATATCACTACAAGTTTTAACAATACTAAATTTCCAATATTATTGGAAATGCCTGATGGTTCTACCCATAGGAGCAAGCCATTTCGACGGTTCAAAGGATGGTCTTGATTGATTCATAGTTGGATACTTGTATGGGGTTTTTCCTCATACTTCCCATTTCTATACTGAACATTTTTATGCGCTTGTACATCAACAATAAATGCACCTGCATGTATGAATTCCAATGCTCGAACTCCCCAATCTCTATAGGGAGTTTTGAAGATCTCAAGCTCATGCTTCAACCCATGTTGAGCCCTTTTTTTTCAATTAGGGCACCGAGAAAATGCATATACCATACCATAAAAGTATATTTGGAGATCATCTTCTTTTTTATTTGGGTACCCAAAAAATGCAGAAATCCTGCCATGGCTATATAGTTGGAAAACATTTTTCCAATTTGGGCACCCAAAAAGGTGCAAACTCCTCCAACAAATTTAAAGCTAGCCACCATTTTTTTTTCATTTGGAAACCCCAACAAATATGCAAAATTCTTATTGAGAGATACAAAAAAACATCAAAATAACAACAACAATTTGATTTGTAGTTAGTTTCTCCTTGTTTTTTCAAGTGCACAAAAGAGACAAAATCTCTGGAAAGAAAATTTTATAGCCATAGATGTAAAATCAAAAGAACTCGAGTCCCACGAACATTCATTTGGGTATTGAAGAAAAATTACAGACACACATCAGATTTTTTTGTTTCATGCCAAAGCTTGATATGATTTATTTATTTTTAGCCGATATGTAGTATTGCATTGTCTTCGTTTAAGGTAAATTTGCTATGGATCCGAAAGTCGCGCAACATGTAGACATTGTTTGCCTTTTTTTGTAGGTATACTTCATATGGAAATTTTGCTAACCCAGAAAACACATCTTGTAACAGAGGTTGTCTAATTGTACAATGTACGATTGTGTTTCCCACGATTTGGATGGAAGCATTGAGGCAATGTCTATATATGTAAGGGAATTTTTTACTCCATGTTAGACAATCAATTGTACCATCATTTATGAAAGTAGAGGAAGAAGCAAGGGAGTTTCACTTGGCACATACAGGCTTGAAGGGGGTTGAGTATGTATTCACTGCAACCAAAACACCCTCAACCTGGGAACGTGAACATAATAGTTAATATATTGAACAATATAATAAACAACTACACANGCAATTTGTATGAGCAAAGTGAGGATGAAATTGTAGATGTATACGCACAATAGTTATAGAGCTAGTTAGTTTATTGAGATCATGTACTATGTATGTTAGCAATTTTGTTACAGATGTTGCTTGGGTTGTGCGAAATATCCTTTCTTCAACATCTCTTTTCTTTGTTATATTTTTGAAGAGCATAAGTGGGAATTTCCCTTTATGCAAATGTTGTTCCATTGACGAAAACAAATTTGAATAGGTGTCGAACAATTGTAGCTGCAACATGGAAAAATGAAATAGTTGTGTAACATAACTGAGATACATGGACATGTGAATGTAATGGAAAAAACTAGATATGGAGAATGGTACCATTGCCTTGTCGTTGTCTGACTCTGCATTTTTTATATGGAGAATGTGTTGCGAGCCAAGTTTTCTCACGAGCGTGGAAGCTGCACCAATGGTTCTGATTGGGTAAGTGTCATTGCTTTGTGCAAGTTGGATGATTGTTGTGTCCAGGACGAAACAATATTCTGAACAAATCACGAGAATTTTTTCCACAATACTTGTTTCGTTCAACGATATAATCTGATCACAATCACCATGGTCATATACCGTGCAATATATTAAAGTTTGTAATAGATATCCCATTACCTAGAAATATCTTTTTTGCATGTTTCTGGACAAGTTGTGTGGGAATAGTCAGCATGACTTTCATTAGGGCTTCGTTGTCTGTCATTTCAGCATGCATAATGGATCTAGTTTTGTTTTCCTTGTCCAAGTAGGTGCTATAGATGACCATTATGTCCCCGATGAACACTTGTCCATTTCGGCGACTGTTCAAGCCCTCTATTGATAGTATTTTGGGTGTTATAAGTTTAGACTTGGTGACATTTTTTTAACAGGAAAAGTAATGTGAATGTTAGTCTACATTATTTTTTTGTTTTCTTTTTTCCTAGCATAAATGTACAAGTAAACACACAACTTGGATAAAGTATGGAGCCAAAGTTTTACAACCAGACCTCTTAGTCTGCGAAACTTGTGCTATGTTCGACGTCTCACTTGCGCTCGTTGATACTTCTTGTGAACTACAGAGTATGTGTTGTAGATGAAATCAACATATTTATCATGGCATAGATGAACACATAGCTAAGGATTATTTTTTGGTAAACATATGAGGAACACAATGTATGAATATTTACCTTTGGCCTTTTTAGTCTGTTGATGTTTGCGATGATTGACTACTCATGGCCATGTCACTAGTCCAACGTTTTTTGATGCAAGCATGTGTAGATGAACATCAGAAGGACTAAGTAAGAATATGCATTGTATATTGTCCATAATTTTTCTGAATGTCATATACAGGGTCGAAGGAAATGGAATACAAAATAGGGTGTCAAGGGATACTCAAGAAACATGAGGACTCGACGGTCAAATTGTATGCCTTGGATTTTTTTACTGCAAAAAATGTGTAACAGGGAATAGGGCATGATGGGGGGGTATGATGGCCAATCTGTATATCGTAGAACCTCAAAAGCTAGAGGCGCAATCTTGAACCCGCCAGCTTGGGAACCCACGATCGAAAAAGTGGCTAAGTATGGAATGAAGAAATCGTCGGTCGGATTCATGATATAGAAGCATGAGTATAAATGTGAACCCGTGAGTCCACCAACTCATGCACCTAGACATTTTCGAAAAGACGACTAAGCAAAGCAACCAAAAAGTGAAAGTAGAGGAGAAAAATGAAGGGTAATTCGGTTAAGTATAGAAGAAGGAAAAAAAGGGGATAATAGAAAGTGGGAAAATTAGAAATGGGGAGGGAATTGTTTGGAAGAGGGAAGTCTCAACAAAGTCCCATTGTTACCAAATCATTGTTTTCTAGTCCAATATTGTATGCACCCACCTATTTTTTGTGTTTGATATACAATCATAGTTGGTATACCTTTTCGAAGATTTATTTTAGCCCCCTCTGATGTGGCATATAAGAATTCATCTTTATGTACAAATAATTTGTTTCTTTCAATGTAGCAATGTTGAACATATAGTGGACATGAAAGTAAGTTAGTATGCAGAAAGACATGTAAAAAAAAGAAATACAGTGTTGATTTTTCACTAAGAAAGGTTAATCATGAAGTTCATTCCATTTTTAGCATTTAACCATAACCATTAATGTTGAAACAACCAAGATCATAAAAAGAAGGACCATGCACAAGAACACAAGAAGTATCCTAGGAAACCCTTCTCAACAAGGGAAGAAAGCCCAACCAAATCCTTTGTTGTATCCTTCAAGAGAAATACCTTCATCACCAAGAAACCTAGCACACAAGAGGGTTCTCAAACCCTAGAAGACTAGCACCCAAGAGAGGTGTTCACTTTTTCCAAGAAGGTGTACTTGCTGAAATTTCCAAACTCATGTGAAAGATATGATTCCTCAATGGGTAATTGAGCTTTAATTATACTAACCTAAACCTGTCAGCATAAATGTCTATTGGCACAATAGGGCTGACTTCACTAGATTATAATATAATTAATATTAACTAGATTAATTATCTTTTACATTAATTACTAGTCACATTAAGTTCGGGCCGACCTGTACCCTTTACATTACAATTAGGGTTACAGGAAGGTCTGAATCTCGAACAATATAGTAATGGATCTGATACACCCATTAGTGCTCATCCACTATGGGCACATCCATATGGATGTCCATATATTTGGCTCACTACATTACATAGAAGAACCAGTTCTTCACGCGTTCACCTATGCTCTTCCACATGCATGCCCACTCAAGAGATCTTCTTTCCCACTGCATCACACAAGAGAGTCATCTAAAGTTTCTCATCAACTCTGTTGCTCATAGGAGGCTAATACATCATATTCATTTATGTTCTCATGATTATGCACCCAATACTTTTGGATTTCACACGTTCACTTTGTGCTCAACGACAGGCATGTCCAACTCAACAGATCGTCTTTCCCACAGGATAATCATCTGGGGTTGTTTTAAACTCTTTGAATGGAGGAGGTCATCTCTATGTTCCAGATCTATCTTAGATAGGAACCACATAACCCTTTTAGGGTATTTATCTTAGGTTTGTAATATGGAGAAAGTCTCACATAGATGCAATGATCCACATCTCACATTTTTGTAAGCTGGAGAATGTCTCACATAGCTGCAATCATCAACACTCCCTCTCAACTAAGGATGCATTCTTCATCATGGAAAGTCTCACACAGATGTACTCTAAATTTTGTCTTGGATGGAGTCATCAATACTCCCTCTCAACTAAGGAGGAACTCTTCACCAAGTTAGTTTGGTGAAGATGTCTGCAATCTTCTCATGTGTAGGAAGGTACTGGATGTGTACAATTTTTTTCTGCATCATATCTCTGATATAAGAATATTTCATCTCATCGTGTTTCGATCCATCAAGAAACATTGGATTCTCAAGGATATTTATACATGGCTTGATCCAGGTGGATATCGATGGACACCCACCTTTTCCAATTGGATCAAAACAGTTTTCTGGCAATTTTGGTAATTTACTATTTTTAGCAGTTTTTAATTTCTGGGGCCATTTTGAGGGCCTAAATGAAGGTTTTTTGGGATCGAGATTCTCAATTATAATTGAAGTCTCTAATTGAGCCCCCTAAATGAATCTCCTTGACGATAAATTTCCAACGAGCTATCGTGCGCCCCAAACGAATATCGTATGCCAAAGTTACACCCCCGAGAAGTTGATACACCAAACTACCCAAAACGGGGTCCACAAAACTGTTGGATTTTCATCCTCCGGGGTTAGGGTTTTGGATTTTCTTTATGATAAAAAGGCCTTTGGAGCCTCATTGTAAAATCATCTTCTTGCGAATGCGAGTAGAGGACACATCTCTTCTCAGAGATAAGCTGCCACCATTCTAGCGAGTCTTTCACTCTGTATTTTTACAGTCTTTGTACATTTTCGCTCATTAATAGAAAATTGTGTATTACTGTATCTCTGTGTTTATGGTTGCATCTCTAATACATTTATGTTATGTTATTAGATATCTGAGATATCTCTGTACATTTCTTTATTATATCTCCACTCTCATTTTGTGCTGAAAATAATTTGGATCAATGTTATCAGAGCAGGCTGCTCTTGATTGTTTTTTTTCAGTGCATGTCTCCGATGAGGTCCGAGTATAGCAAGTTGGGTCTCGATATTGTCTCTCTTGAATAAAATCTTTCTCACACACCCAAGAAACCCTCCATGGCAGAAGAAAATAAAAATGATGGAGCAAATGATTCTATCAATCTGTTGCTTGAGAAAGCTCTCATGCGACAGACAGACGAAATGATGGAGAATTTTTCCCACATCCTTCAACACCTGCCGATAGAAATAGGCACATCTTCATCAAACAACCACTTTGGAAGAACCTCTCCTTTCAAGGTACAGGTTAATTTTTATATTCTCGTATTTGAAGGTCAGATAGATATGGATGCCCTAGACAAATAGTTAAATTTGTTAGAAGGTTATTTCTCTGTTCATAATTTTTCTGACAGGGGAAATATAACCTTCGCACTCCTTAAATCTCTCCCCCATGTCAAACATTGGTGGGAAAATTACTGGGAACAAAGTTCCACAGAGGATTCTGGAATATATGGGGCCGAGCCCACTTGGGATTTTTTTGTGGATGTGGTAAAGGAACAGTATTACCCTGTTGGGAACTATGAGGACTGGTACATGAGATGGACCACACTGCAACAAGAGAGGGGCCAAGCAGTTTCGGAGTTCACCAATACCTTCCATACATTGAGCACCAAGATGGGTATCAAAGACTCCAAATGACATTTGGTTCTAAAATATCGTGGGGCTCTACATAGATACATCCAAACTAAAATGGATTTTTTGGACATCTCATCATTCGGTGTTGCTTATTGATATGTTGTTAAATTCAAGAAAAAATTTAAGCACCAGAACAAAAAAGAGTTTGGGTCTGCAAATCTACAACAACCAAAGTATGATAAAGACATCCCTAACAAATAGTCTCCCAAAAACCAGTCCAAGCCACAGGAAAAGAAGGGTCACAAAAAGACAAAGAATGACACCGGAAAATGGTGTGATTTCCACAAAATCCTCTGGCACAACACTGAGGAATGTTGCTCAAAACAGTCATTGGTGGCCGAGATCAAATATAAGGAGTTGAACCCTGATTTAGAATATGATTCTGAAAATACTGGTAAAAGACAGATCATCGACGCAGACCCCACTACTATTATCGCGACTGCAGCAATTCAACTGGAAGAACCAACAGATCCTGAAGAGGGGGATCACCTTTTTCATTCAAATATGTGGGTGAAAGGGACCCCGCTGCATTTTATTGTTGATAATGGAAGCTAGAAGAACCTCATCTCAACAGAGGTCATCAAACAGTTGGGATTGTCGACAACACCACACCCGCAACCATACAACATAGGGTGGCTTCGCCAGGGATGAGATCTCTATGTCAGCCAACAATGTCGATTGTCATACAAAATCCAACCCTTCAAGGATGAGGTATTATGTGATGTTTCCCCATTGGATGTCTGTGATGTTCTCTTAGGCCAACCATATATGTGGAAGCACCATGCTATTTATGAGTCTCGGCCTTGCATTATCATTGTTTCTCTGGGGGGTCATCTCTACAGAACACCAGAGGTAGTTCTAACTATTGTTCCACCTAAATAGTGTCACAAGGTAGTATCTCGTACTACAAAATTCATCTTCTTCACAATCTATTCAAAAGGTGAATAAAAGGATACTGCATCTGCTACAGCCTCGGCCCAAGCACCTTCTATCCAACAAAAGCAGATTGACAAGATTGCAGTAAAGTGTAAAGATTCCTTCTGCACACAAGAATCTCATGTAGCGAGACTGGTTAAAAAGGTTAAACCCTTCCAGCCACATGTTCGTGACAACCTTAAAAAAGATAAGCAATGCAACTTCTCCAACAAGGCAAGCAACTCATCAAGATGCAGATTCAACAAATGTTTTTCCTTCTCCCCTGGGCACTCAAATAAATGGAGACCATTTCTTAATAAGGAGGAAGGATTGATCTAGGTGGATTTCGATGCCCACCCACCTTTTCCAACTGGCTAAAAATAGTTTTCTGACAATTTTGGTAATTTACTATTTTTAGCAGTTTTAACTTCTGGGGCCATTTTGAGGGCCTAAATGAAGGTTTTTTGGGATAGAGATTCTCAATGATAGCCTAAGGCTCTGATTGAGTCCCCTAAATTAATATCCTCAATTATACCTTTCCAACGAGCTATAGTGCACCCCAAACGAAGATCGTATGCTAGAGTTATGCCCTCGGGAAGTTGATACACCAAACTACCCAAAACAAGGTCCACAAAATTGTTGGCTTTTCATCTTCCGGGTTTATGGTTTTTGATTTTATTTATGATAAAAATGTCTTTGGAGCCTCATTGTAAAATCATCTTCTTGCGAATGCGAGTAGCGGACACATCTCTTCTCATAGATAAGCTTCCACCATTCTAGCGAGTCTTTCACTTTGTATTTCTACAGTCTTTGTACATTTTCGCTCATTAATAGAAAATTGTGTATTACTGTATCTCTATGTTTATGGTTTCATCAATAATACATTTCTGTTATATTATTGGATATTCGAGATATCTCTGTACATTTCTTTATTATATCTCCGCTCTCATTTCGTGCCGAAAATAATTTGGATCACGGCTCTTGGTTATCATCATAGGGTCCATCTCATGATCAAGTAAATCTGTCAGAATCTTGTGAAGCCATACTGCTTTGCACACTCAATGGTACATACTCTGCTTCTATGGTATTCAATACCACAGAGATTTTGTTTCATGCTGCATCAGGAGACTATGGCAAACTTCATGTTAGAACATCAACCAGATGTGCTCTTCTAGTCCATTGTACTTTCTACTCAATCTGAATCAGCATATCCTGCAAACTCAAGTTCACACCAGAGGCATATCTCAAGCCATATCCAACTGTGGCTCATATATATCTTAATACATGTTTTGTTGTTGTCTAGTGAGTTTGCCTCAATTGACTCATGAAATGACTAAGCACATTCACTACATGGCATGAATCAAGTCTGGTGTTAACTAGATACATCAGTGATCCAATCAGCTATGGATCAGTCTCGTCTAAATCACCAATCTTCTTCTTTAAATCCATCACGATGGATTTTTCATTTTGTCATACTTGAACTTCTTTAATATTTTCACTGTATATTTTCCTTGACTCAAGAAAATATCATCGGTCCTCTGTCATACTTCTTGTTCCAAGAAGTAGTGCATCATGCTTAGATTGTTCATATCGAATTCAGAGTTCAAGGATTACTTGTATCCAACAACAAGGATTTCTGAATAAGTCATCAAAATCAAGCTCTTGTCATCAACATTGTAATGATATAGGTTTGGATCAGCAACACTCTTACTGAAATCCAAACTCATCAAGAATTTATCTATCTGATATAGTTTTCAAATCATGGATGATAGTATGGAAGGAAGTGTATTGGGTTTACTGGATCAAGTGTCTCATCATAGAAACTTCCCTCTATTTGTGATAAACCTCTGGCTATACATCTCATTTTGTATTTCTCGACACTTCCATCAGCTGCATGCTTGATCTTATAGATCCACTTGGAAGTTACCATAGACTTCCCTTTTGGTACCTGAATAATATCTTATGCATCATTCTTTAAGATATACTGGTATTTTTTTGTTATGGAATCTTTTCATACCTGTTCTCTTGTTGTTTCTTTAAGACAAGGAGGCTCAACATCAATGAAGTGGCTCATGATAGAAGAATAGCTTGAAAATCTCTTTTTCTTTCTCAGGATGTGCTTTGAGAGGCTTGTATGTTTCTATTCCTCTTGCAAAGTGAGTCTAGGTAGGCCTTTTATGCCTTACTGCAATATATATGAACATATCAATTGGAGCAACTGGATCAACTGGAATAATGTTTGTCTCCCTATGAGCTGCTGAAGGGGGATAAGGTATTGTCTTACTGTTAATCTCCATTTGAGATTATCTGGATCTTTGAAAGACTATCTCTTCTTTAAGGACATCATCTATGCTTGTCTCAATATTTATCTAACCAGGGATGTTGATATGGAATGTCTTTGAAGATTCACTGTATCCTTTCTTTCTAAAGGATATAGCTTGGACTTCTTCCCTTTGGGTACATGAAAATACACTAGGCACCCAAATAACCTGAAGTGTTCAATCTCAGGCTTCATTCTGGTGAAGACTTCTTTGAGAGTTGTGTTTTTCAAATTCCAGTGAAGACTCTTGTTCTGGACATATACCATGTCATGTATGCTTATGCCCATAGAATCATAGAAAGATTCTGCTCATGTGTTATTGCATTGGTTTCCCCAATGATGGTTCTATTTCTCCTCTTTCTCAAATAGTTTCGACTCCCTCCGAGTCAAGTGGCTCCCTCTGAAGGATAAACATATTCCTTTGATACTAACCTATCTAGAACAAGAAAACAAGAGGAACCAAAACAAGAATATCATTCTCCTAAAGGATAATAATGAGTGCATCTCTAGAATTAAAACAATTTAAGTATTGTTGTCATAGATGCAACACCTACTTGTAATGTATAAAACTTTAGAAATATAGGTTAGAGGAATGACAATTACAACAATCAAACCTGGAGTATTCACTTTGAGTGTATTATTCCTCTGAATGCACTGAGATCCCTCTAGATCCATGAATTTAGCAAAAGGTTCCTTCCTCCTACAATTTTCCTCATGACAATGATACAAATAATATATATACAAGTTCATACCTAAGGGTGTTGATATGATTTCTCCAATGGCTCATGGTTGATCTTTGTCCTCTTGACATCTTCATGAAGGAGGTATTTCACAGTGACACATTTTTGTATCACCCACAATAAGTCTTCCTTTGAATTATTGTCTTCCATAAACTTGAAGTCGCTTGATCCATCAAGCTTAACTTCCATCATAGTTTTGTTCATCATAATTTTAGAAAACCTAACGACTAGGATGGGCTAGCACTTTTAGGTTTTGTTGGGCTTATCACTGCCAACAATGAGCCTTTAAAATATGGGAGAACACTGGTGATTTGAAGAGCTCCTTCAATGATTTGCAGAAACCCTAATACTGAAATTTCTGCAGAAATTAGCGAAACCCTAGAAACCCTAGGGCCAAAAAGTCAAAATGCTCAGAAATGCAATCTAAATCTTGTTGGAGGTGCAATGAAGGAGGCCGTACACTCCTATGAAAAAAATATCCCCAACATCCAAGTATTAGGGGATGAAATTAAGAAAGAAGGGGGGTCGTACAAAATTTCTGGAAACCCTAGGAGGGTCGTACGGTTCTGCAAAGAGAGGACAATTTTCCTTGAAGTTTTGTGCAATGGGTTCTTCAAGACCTATGCTCTGATACCATGTTGATTTTTCAATAAGCAAGGTTAAGCATGTATTTCATTCCATTTTTTGCATTTAACCATAACCATTAATGTTGCAACAACAAAGATCATAAGAAGAAGGACCATACACAAGAACATAAGAAGTATCCTAGGAAATCCTTCTCAACAAGGGAAGAAAACCTAGCCAAATACTTTTTTATATTCTTCAAGAGAAATACCTTCACCACCAAGAAACATATCACACAATAGGGTGCTCAAACCCTAGAATACTAGCACCTAAGAGAGGTGTGCACTTTTTCCAATAAGGTGTACTTGCTGAAATTTCCAAACTCATGTGAAAGATCTGATTCCTCAATGGGGAATTTAACTTTACTTATACTAACCTGAACCTGTCAACAAAAGTGTCTATTGGCACAACAGGGTCGACCTCACTATCTTATAATATAATTAATATTAACCAGATTAATTATCTTTTACATTAATTACTAGTCACATTAAGGTGGGGTCGACCTGTACCCTTTACATTACAATTAGGGTTACATGCAGGTCTGACTCTTGAACAATATAGAAAGGGATATGATACACCCACTAGTGCTCATCCACTAGGGGCACATCCATAGGGATGTCCATATCTCTGGATCACTACATTACACAGAAGAACTAATTCTTCACAGGTTCACTTGTGCTCGTCCATAGGCACGCCCACTCAACAGATCTTCTTTCCCATTGCATCACAGAGGAGAGTCATCTAGAGTTTCTCGTCAACTATGTTGCTCAAAGGAGGCTAATACATCATCTTCATTTCTATTCTTACGACGATGCACCCAACACTTTGGGATTTCACATGTTCACCTTGTGCTCATCCAGAAGCACATCCAACTCAGTAGATCTCCTTTCCCACAAGATAATTATCTGGGGTTCTTCTCAATTCTCTAAATGGAGGAGGTCATATCTACGTTCCATCTATGTCTTAGATAGGAACCATGTACCCATTTTAGGTGATTTATGTCAGGTTTGTAAGATGGAGAAAGTATCACATAGCTGCAATGATCCACATCTCACAGGTTTGTAAGATGGAGAATGTCTCACATAGCTGCAACCATCAACATACAATTCTATTTATTTCAATGTAGTAGCAAAGAGAATGCAATTCACATGAGGATAATTTGATATGGAGAAAGGTACGTAGTATCTACATATAGTAAATTAGGTGCAAAGCAGTAGAAAAAATATACATAAAATAAATGAAATACTAAACACTTAAATGTAGCAATGCAAAAAAATACAATGGACATGAAGGTAAGTTGGTATGCAGGAAGACATGTAAAAAAATAAACAGAGTTCGATTTATTTAAATGTAGCGGCAGAGAAAATACAAAGGACATGAAGATAAGTTATTATTTAGAAATATACGCAATATCTACGTACAATAAATTAGGTGAACACATATACAAACAATAAATGAACTACAAAACAATGGAATATGAAATATTTCAATGTAGCGGCACAGAAAATACAAAGGACACGAAGATAAGTTATTATGTAGGAAGATACACAATATCTACATACAATAAATTAGGTGAACACATATACAGACAATAAATAAAATACAAAACAATGGAATATGGGATAATAGTACAAACATGCACCTTTGTATCTCCTCTTCTACATTTGTGGTAAAGACTCCTTCGTCTTCTCCAGTTATTCTGTTTGTTTCAATGTGGGAATGCACAAAATACAATGAACATGAATGGAAGATGGTATGTAGGGGATAACAAGTAATATGTACATACATTAGATGAGAATCAAGTAATAGAATAGAAGATAGTTAGAAACATGAACCCTTGCTTTTCTTCATCCATGGTTGTAATTATATAGAGTTTTTCCTGCCCAAAATATATTACAAGCTAGAAAATATTAAGAAATTGCATGGCCATAGCTGAGTGATTTTGGTTTTGGGCAACAAAGTATCCAGATATTATTTGAGACATGGAAACATATTTTTGTAGTATCTTTGATGTACATCTCATATTTCAAGTACAAGACAAATTGTATCATGGTCAGACCAATCTATGTACAGGATAAAGAGGTTGTATTGTGATATGGGCACATTTCACTATATATGGTTAATAAGTGTGTTTTGCACATGTTTTATCTTAAAAAAAAAGACAGCGGACATTGTAATTGCACATGTAGTTGTCCAGTTATTTGTTATACCACTATTTTGTATCATGTCAACACTGAAGTATCCTAGAATCATAATGGTTTCATCCAAATGTAAATGGTGTGATGCATTTGAGAACACATTCATTATGCCAGAAATGTTGAACTCCAAGCAACATAGAAACTGAATATTGCAATTTGCAATCCACGAAACACCACTCTTGCTAGCACCATCTCAGTATCCTTTTCTTCTACAAGAACATTTTGCAAAGGCATGTAGGTATGGTTCAAAGATAGAGAAAAAAAATGGAGAAAAATTTAAGAGCAGGATAGGCAGGCACGGGACAAGCATCAGATCTCGACTTCACGACATGACAAACGAAAGAACCTCAGGTCCACTTGCGGGTGCAAAACCTGAACACTGCAAAGTGCAAAATAAACATCTCCAACTGTCGGTGCAGGACCCCAACCTTGCAAAGCCGAAGAAAAAACAATAACAAAACAAACAACAAAGTAATGAGGAAGCATGAACAGGCGCAACTGTAGCCCCAAAACCTCAAACTCCCAAACTTGAACCAAACAAAAACAAGTAGCAATTGACGAACCAATGAACCATCGAACAAGTAACAACCACTGAACTAGTAAACAACATATGTATCTCCAATGATTACCAAATTGCATCCCAAGCACAAAAGGAATCTGAAACATATGATAAGCATGCTAGTAGAAATAATCAAACATTCTTACTTACAAACTGCAAACAATAAACAACAAACAACAAATAGAAATGAAATTATCACATCGAAACTTACTCCGCAATGATGAACGACAGAAGTGCAGGTTGAATTGTGGGTGCAGTACTTGGATCCCGCAAAGTAAAAAAAAAAAAGCTCCAACAACGGATGCAGGACCCCCACCCTGCAAAGTTGAAGTAAACAAAAGCAAGCAACAAGAACCAACAAGTCCAACTGCAGGTGCAAGTCCCCAACTTTGCAAAGTTGAACCAAACAACAACAAGCAGAAACCGACGAACCAACAAACAAGAAGCACCCACCGAACCAAAAAACAATGTATGTATCTTCAACGATGACCAAATTGGATTCCAAGCATAGAAGAAGTATGAACATACAATGGCTATGCAACTGATAGTGGACAACAATATTTTTCAAATTCACTGCAACATTGTATGGAAAAATTCGAGGAAAAATGTACTGTGAGAAGCCTATTTAGGTAAACATTTAAGGTTGTCAGGTTGTTTAAGGGCCTCGCGGTATGCAACCATTTAAGTTGTCGGGCCTGTTTAAGGACCTCACGCTATGTAAACATTTAAGCTGCAGGCCTATTCAAGCACCTCAAAAAAATTGTCAATGCTCTAAACCTTCGGTATGTAAACATTTCAATACAAATACAAATAATAAAAACATTAAAAAACAACATCGATGCTCATAACTTTCAGTATGTAAACATTTTAGTAAAAATGTAATAAAAAAAAAAAAAGAGCGTCTAAGCTCAAAACTTTGGATATCTAAACATTTACAAGATTGGGAACAACAAAGCTAGCAATAAGACCTCCAATATATTCTCCAATGAGACGATGGCATATAAGGTTTTTTTTATTATATAAAAAATAATGTTTTACTTCTATAGTTCAAACAATACAGATGATGTGAAAATTTATAGTCAAAGGACATATTTATATGAAGTCAACGAATTATCGAATGCTATAGTCCCTCTACGCTTTCGACACAGAGTGTTGAAATATTGGATCTTTCCAATACTTGATTGATTTTTCGGATATTGAATTGAGTCTTTCTGAATCTGATTATTTCCGATATTGGACTGATTCTTTCCAATTCTGATTCTTTCCTTTCCTGTAAATATTTCCCATTGGATTCTGGTTATTTTCGTTCCTGTAAATTGATCCATTATAAATGTACCTTTACAAATTCATTGTAATAGAAGTGAGAAAAATCATTCTTCTCAAAATCTGTTTTTCAAGTTGGTATCAAAGCTATAGGGCATCATCCTCCTAGGTATGCGACCCTGTTTTAACGAAATGCATACACCTCTGTTCGGGGGTTGATTTATTTTTGAAGCACTCACTCTTCCTCTGTTCGTGGGCTCTCTCGGCTCTTTCGTGGTGTTTTGGGTCGTTCTCCTCTCTACCCAGGAAACTACTCAAAGGTTGGATCTCCTCTTATTTTTTGTGCCCCCTTCTTTGCATATCATGTTGTTCAACTCTCTCTGCCCAAAAAATAGCTCGGGCAGCCAACCAGTCTTCTCAGAGAGACAAAACTTGACTCATTTGTATCCCTCATTGAACCATGGCCAATTCAGATTCTGAATCATCTGGGAATAAATATGCTCCCATTATTATCCAATTTGAAGGTTCATCGTTCAAACTAGGGATTGTACTCGATGAAACAAATTATGATATGTGGTCTCAAATCATGGAGATGCATATTGCTAAGAAGGAGAAACTTTCCTTTATTCGTGGCACTTCACAACCACTTTCTAAGAAGGATGATGGATATGAGAAGTGGTATGCAAACAATCAAAAGGTCAAGAGATGGTTGTTGATGTCTATGTCCCTAGAAATTATGAAGCGATAAATTTTCTTACCCACCACTCAAGATACTTGGAAAGCTGTTTCTAAAGCCTGTTATGATGGGGCAGATCAATTATAGGTTTTTGTCTTGAATCAGAGGGATTTCTCTGCCAAAAAAAATGGCAAAACACTCTCTGTGTATTATGGAGAATTAACCGAGATTTTTAGTGAGTTATATCATCATGATAAGGTGATCATGGAGAATGCGGAGGATGTTGAATCTTACCGAAAATCAGTTCAGCGACAAAGGGTGCACATTTTTCTTGCTGGATTAGATGGTGACTTCGAACAATTCCATGGTGAAATTTTGAGAAAGGATCCTATTCTCGAATTAGAGGCATGTTATGCACTGGTCCACCGTGAATCTGTTTGACGCACAATGATGAATGGAGAATCGAAAAAATCTGAAGCTTCAGCCATGGTGACTCGAAATTGGTCTAATCAGAACTGGCCTCCTCAAAACCAGCATGACCAAACAAGGCCCAGCCATCCTAAGACCACTATTGGTGCCGATAAATCCTCCTACAAATGCACTCATTGCCATCAAACTGGTCATACAAAAATTCATTGCTTTGAGTTTGTGGGGTATCCAGACTGGTGGGATCATAGTCGTGATTCATGGAAGAGGAATTCCAAAAAACCCTCTAGTGTTGCAGTTGTTGAAACAAGGAAAGAGGATGATGTCGCAGGACAGATCGCGGCATATGCAGCAGTGGCAGGTAATGGTGGTAAGGTTTTAAATATGTCTACACTTTTTTCTAATAATGCATGGATAATTGATTCTAGTGCTACATATCATATGACATTTGATTCTAGACAGGTCTCACCCCTTAAACCGTCCTCACAAAAATTTGTTTCCACTGCCAACGGTTCTTCAACCCTAGTTATTGGAGAAAAAACCTTGCCTCTCACTGATACTTTCAATCTAGATTATGTTTTAGTTGTTCCATCTTTGGATTATAACCTGTTGTCATTTTCCCAAATAACCACTGCCTTACTTTGTGTTGTAATTTTTTGGCCTGATTTTTTTGTGTTTAAGGACATACGAACGAGGAAAATGATTGGTTGTGGTGTTAGGCGAGGGAAGTTG
Organism: Picea engelmannii; assembly: GCA_009831015.1. NCBI lineage: Eukaryota > Viridiplantae > Streptophyta > Pinopsida > Pinales > Pinaceae > Picea > Picea engelmannii. The sequence continues at coordinate 741,190 of ML777258.1, read as the reverse complement.
TATTACTTGGACTTGGTGTCAAAAAGTTCGGACAAATTGCATCAAGCTTTCACAGTGGATGGCTCTGAGGGGGAGAAGAGAAAATCTGAAATTTGGTTATGGCATCGATGTCTGGGGCATGCTTCCTTTGGTTACTTGAAGAAATTATTTCCTAGTTTATTTGCAAAAATTGATGTTTCTAGTTTCCGATGCGATGTTTGTGAACTTGCAAAAAGCCATCGTGCTTCGTTTCCATTAACTTTGAATAAAAGTATGGTTCTTTTTATGGTCATACATTCTGATGTTTGGGGTCCATCCAAAGTCACTACCTTAGGTGGATCACATTGGTTTGTTACTTTTATTGACGACTATACCAGGATGAATTGGGTGTGCTTGATGAAATCTAAAGGGGAAGTGAATTTGTTATTTCAAAAATTTCATAAAATGGTTCATACTTAGTACAATGCATAGGTTCAGGTTCTCCGCAGTGACAATGGAGGCGAATATTTAAGTTCTGAACTTTAGCAGTATTTGGAAGCATATGAAACTATTCATCAAACTACTGGTTCCAATACACCTCAGCAAAACAGGGTGGCCGAGCAAAAAAATCGTCACTTGTTGGAGGTTGTACGTGCTTCGTTGATAGAAGCCCATATGTCGTTATCTTATTGAGGAGAAGCACTTACCTCTGTAGCGTATTTGATCAACCGGGTACCCTCCAACACTATTGATTTCTAGACACCATCCCAGGCTCTTACCAAAGCAATTATTGCCCCAGCCATCCCAAATTTACCTCCTCACGTCTTTGGTTTCATAGCATTTGTACACCTCCATAAGAATCAACGCAACAAGTTGACTCCTTGGGCATTGCGATGTGTCTTTCTAGGATACGTTGATTATCAAAAGGGGTACTGATGCTATCATCCTCCAACCCGACGAATGTTTATTTCCTTGGATGTAGTTTTTCATGAAGATTCGATGTATTTTTCCCCTGAGCCTGAACTTCAGGGGGAGTATTAGAAGGAAATCCAGACTTTAGACTATGATGTTGACATCCTTGAAGATGTGGATGTTCACATCTCTGAAGATGGGGATACGTTGGACATCCCTGAAGGAGGGGAACTCTTTGAACCTATTGATCAAGAAGTGGATTCAGAATGGGTTTAGGTAACTTAGACATCTCTGAAGATGGGGAATTCTCGGAAACTTCTATTCAAGAAGTTGATGAACACCCAGAAACTGAAGTTGTGGCTCCACCTCTGTCTGGGTCCCTCACACCACAGGGAACTGATACACCAAACCAACCGCTTGCTGAGGATGCTCCTAGAAAACAACTACCACAATGTCACACCAGAGGTATCCCTAAAACCACATATGAACCCGAAATTTCTAGTAAATTCAAATATCCCATGAGTCATTATGTGTCTAACCATCATTTGTCAGAATCAAATCAGTCATTTGTGAATCAATTATCTACTGTATCTATTCCTAACAATGTGTAGGAAGCCTTAACTGACCCAAGGTGGAAAGTCACTATGAATGAGGAGATGAAATCCTTGCAGGAAAATAAAACTTGGGAAATTGTTGACCATCCACCAGGAAAGAAACCAGTTGGATGTCAGTGGGTTTATACTGTGAAATACAAAGCAGATGGTACAATTGAACGCTTTAAGTCGAGACTGGTGGAAAAAGGGTACACCCAAACATATGGGATCGATTATACAGAGACATTTGCACCTATAGCTAAAATCAACATAGTACAAGTCTTGTTGTCTCTAGATACGAACTTGGATTGGCCATTACAATAGTTTGATGTGAAGAACGCCTTTCTGCATGGAGAATTGTTCAAAGAAGTTTACATGGAACTCCCACTCGGATGCATGATACCATAAATGCATAGTCGGAAGGTGTGTAGATTAAAGAAGTCATTGTATGGGTTGAAACAATCTCCGAGAGCATGGTTCAAAAGGTTCACAAAGTCTATGAAAGCCTTTGGTTACCATCAGAGCAATTTAGACCACATTTTATTCTTGAAGAAACAACAGGGTAATATTACTGCACTTATTGTATATGTGGATGACATGGTGGTTACAGGAAATGACTCAGAAGAAAGGAAGGCCCTACAGGGTTACTTGTCCAGAGAATTCAAAATGAAAGACCTCGACTCTTTGAAATATTTCTTTGGGATCGAAGTATCTCGATCTGATAAAAGGATCTTTCTGTCTTAAAGAAAGTATGCCTTAGACTTGTTACATGAAACTGGTATGTCAACATGTCAACCAATTGATACACCAATGGAAGAAGGACTGAAGTTATGTATTGAGTCTCATCAGGTACCAGTGGATAAAGGGCGATACCAGAGGCTTGTAGGAAGGTTGATGTACTTAACACACACAAGACCAGACCTTGCCTATGCATTGAGTATTGTTAGCCAGTTTATGCATAATCCTGGAGAGCAACATATGAATGCAGTTATGCACATTTTGAGGTATCTGAAGTCTGCTCCTGGAAAAGGAATTTTGTTCCCAAAAAATGAAGATGATCAAAGCGTGGATGCGTATACTGATGTTGACTAGGCTGGAGCAGTAGATGATAGGTTGTCTACTTCAAGTTATTTCACCTTTATAGGAGCTAATATCGTTACATGGAGATGCAAAAAATAGAATGTTGTTGCCCAATCAAGTGCAGAGGCTGAATTTACAGGTATGGCACTTGGCATATGTGAAGCGTTGTGGCTATGACTTATCCTCAGAGATTTGGGTTGTCTGCCTAGGCAATCGATTCACCTATATTGTGACAATAAAGCAACGTGTGATATTGCTCATAATCCATTTCAACATGATCGTACAAAGCATGTGGAAGTCGACAAATTCCTCATTAAGAAGAAGTTGGATGAGAAAATTGTGAAGTTGCCCACGATTCGATCAGAGGATTAGTTGGTCGATATTCTCACAAAATTTGTTTCAAGTCGAGTGTTCTCAAAGTTTTTGGGCAAGTTGGGCATGTGTGACATCTATGCACCAACTTGAGGGGGAGTGTTGAAATATTGGATCTTTCCGATACTGGATTGATTTTTCTGATATTGGACGGAGACTTTCTGAATCTGATTATTTCCGATATTGGATTGATTCTTTCCAATTCGGATTCTTTCCTTTCCTATAAATATTTCCAATTGGATTCTAGTTATTTCCATTCCTATAAATTGATCCGTTATAAATATACTTATACAGATTCATTGTAATAGAAGTGAAAAAAATCATTCTTCTCAAAATCTGTTTTTCAAATCGGAGTAATAACAATACTATCATCACTTTTATCATCATCATTTTCAAAATGGGCAAGGCCTATAGACTTATAGTACATTCTAGTCTAGAATATTATATCTTAAATCTCACACAAAAGACTAAGAGCCTCCTCAAAATGCTCAAACCTATTACTCAAACATAGTTCCAAAGAACTCTACTTTGAGAATGTAATTACATAAAATAATTGTAAATCTTCAGCATCTTGGGAAAGGTGAAAACCTTCGCTTTTATGTAAATCTCGGGCCAAATCTTCACAAAATGCACAACTTTCACAATATCCTTTTTAAGGATTACAACCATTATATATATATATATATATATATATATATCAAGAAAGCCCATAATTGGCAAACCAAAACTGTTAAGAATCTCCACTGAACATTTCATTTAAATTTTGTTAAAATGTTAAAGAAATGATTTTGTATTCACCATAAGCTGAAATTTATAGTATTTCAACGAATTTTTCCAAATATATAAATTTTTTCCTACAATAAACTTCATAGGAACATAAATCATATAAAAACTAAATTTGAAAATGGGAAGCCTGCCCTCTGGTTTTGAGCAGTTGACATTTCTCATCCTCATTATGGCATTGTTTTTAAAATCTTGGCGTCCCTTGCAGATGTCATTTGAGAGACGGGAAATTATTCAGCCATGACCTACTATTTTTCAGTTTTGGCTGCCGCATTTTCGATGGTCGGAGCGTAGCTTCTTGCATTTGCTTCGCCCTTCACAACACAAATATGTTACTTTCCATGTTGTTTGAATAGTGATCTGAATAACAAGATCAACAGGTGTAAGTGCCATTGTAACCAACTCTGCAAGACATGCCCATAAGATCTTGGTAGGACGAGCATAATGACATAGTTAGCGAATTTAATGTTTATCTTAAAATTTCTTTGATCATAAAGTTTCAATGTAATAATGATAATATATTATTTTCTTTTATCAATTAATAAGACTGTTTGATGATAGCAGATGACAATAGCAAATCCCATAAATCAGTTTTGTAGTAAAGGTAGGCCAATTTATGAATGAGTATACAGGACAGTGCCATCAATGCCGCATTACATGGAGTATATAATATTTTGAGGGGTTATATCTTTAAATTAATTTTATTTATTTGATAAATATTTTGAAAACCACATAAAATTATCCAATCAACAATATATATTAATCAAATTTCAAAAAAATCTACTTATTTATGATTATATTACTAATCAAATTTCAAAAAACTCTAAATTCAGAGTCACACCCACTCTCTTGTACAAAATGGATCAACATTTTGTCAATGTAATATTTAACATGTTACCATATTCCCTTTGAACATTCCAATGAGTTCACATTGTTTCTTTTATAGTTATTGTCATGGTTTCCATACTATGTTTAGCTGTCAAACCTTGCCATCATATATTTCTTGAGGATGTGCGACATTTTCACTTGGTTGCTTGGCAACACTAAGGATATTTCAACTGGATTATGCTTTTTCACCTAGAGCATACCCATACTTCGTTTTAGACTACCAACAAGTTACACTCCTACTCACCTTGCAATCATGCACCTCTTTACATGCGACATTTTCACTTGGCTCCTTCGCAACACCAAGGATATTTCATCCAGACTACTCTTTTTCCCCTAGAGCATACCCATACTCTGTTCTAGACTACCGATGAATCACACTCCTACTCACCTTGCAATCATGCACCTCTTGAGGATGTGTAACATTCACTTGGTTGCTTGGCAACGCCAATGATACTTCTTTCAAACTATGTTTTTTCACCTAGAGCATACCCATACTTTGTTCTATACTATCGATGACTCACACTCCTACTTTAGTGCAACTCTTGTATACTTAGGCATTTGCTAACAACTTAATGCTTAGTCATATATAAACATACTTCCATGAAACAAAGAGAACATTTGTGAAACAAACAAGAGAAACATAGATATAGTGTGGGTGACACAAACCGTGCCTAACACCCGACTAAGTCTTATTATTGCAAAACTGTTACAATATGAGCACTGTCAGCTCTGTTTACAATTTGGGCACAATCACACGACTTGTTTCACCTAACCAAGACATTCATACACATATTTGTCACTCAAAGACTTGTTTGTTATAACATCATTCACAACTTTTGTGGAGCACCCCAAACGTGCATCCACCACAGACTCAACGTCTCTTCTCTGTTGCAAGGCTTCACACAGTCATAAGGCTTCGTCTCGTAAGATGCCTCCTCAAACCTGTGACAAGACATTCCCAAGACTCAACCCAAAAGAAGGTTGCCCCAAATCTTCCCACATAATCACCCCAAGGCAACACATGTCCTCCCATGTGGAGCGACTTGGCTGTTTGATGGAGCTCAACCCTCTTCATCTAAGTTTACCTCATATTCACAAAGGTGAACTTTCTCTCCTTGTTCTTTGAATCTACCTTCTTTGATTTTGTGTCTTTGTTCTCTTATAGGGACTCCAAAGGTCAACATCACAAATTGTCACTTCCTTTGGGGGCGTCACACCCCTTCACAAACCCATGTGCCCAAAGGAATCGTTGCGTCCCTTCGTGGACTCGATCACCGAAACGAAATTTCACACCTTTTCTTGGACATGGTCGCCCAAATGAATCCATTCAATCATCAACCATTGTGCCCCTTGGGACTCACATACCCCAACCTTGGTATGCTCCTCATGCCGACGCGCCCCAATCTCTTGGTCGCTTCATACTTGGAAAAATCCCTTAACGTGTTTCACATGCCCAAGGTGCCCACTTGGCCAACTAAAACAATACTTGGGTGCCAAAGCAACCCAAGTTCTATCTCCTTAAGAACTTGGGCAAAGTTCTCCGCAGCTATACAAAGACCTTACATGAGATATATGCGATGGGTGGACACATTTTACTGAAAACAGAATATCCTTTATTGTTTATGGTGAACGAAAGGTTGCGATTTAATGCTTAACTTGCAAAATATTTCGATTACTTATTAGTTTTGGCAGTGATTAATAGGTTTGATGAGCAGAGGCAGTATTTACTCTCTTTTTTAAAATGGAAAAGGAGGAGAGAAGGATGACTTGGGCTACATAAAGGCTCTTTGCTTCTCATCTTATTACACAGTTTATGAGGCGCGGCTAGCGATTAAGGTACGCTTTTTCTCTTTCATTTATGCAGCTTTAAATTTGTGCGATTCTTTGAACCTACAAAATTTATTTCTAAATGAATACTATTCGCACTGGCATCTGATTTAAAGTAGTTGTCCTTTGGTCTCACAATCCTATAAAATTAAGGTTAATGGATGTACGTAAAGCAATTTTTTTTTGTATAAATTTAGACGATTGACAGTGGGAACGATAAGAGATTAGATTTTCCTAAATTCCAGTCCAAGTATTGCATTGTGGAATTTAAAATTTGATGTATGTCTTAGTATAAATTGTAGTGGTAACCTATGTGAATTTATTATTTGATCATAAATGAAATTGTCATTTCAAGATAAATTTCTATAATTGTAAATTATGATATGTCTGAGTTCTTCTGTTGAGAGTTGAAAATTTTTAATCAAATTGCTTAAGATTAATTTCAGTTTAATATATCAAAAATTTTATGTTAAGTTAAAAATTTCACAAATTTAATATTCTCGCTGTCATGATGTGACAGAACAATTCATAGTGGCAATTGATGTGAATTTCAGGAATTTAAGTGATTTAGAAGGTTGATATGTTAATAACTTTTTTAATTCTGTGATTGTGATAGTTGTATTTATTACGCGGAAAGGTATACTTATTAACAATGGGCACAATTAATGATTTTTTAACATTATTTAACCTTAAACCCTAATCTGATGGCTATGCATTGAAGATGCTGGCATATTCTTAGTCATCCTCCAAAATGAATGGATCAGATTTATTGTTCATAACTTTATTGCATTTATCAAGGCATCCGTTAACATGTTTACTTTTTAACATTTACCTAATCACATTAAAAAATTACTGTAAAGATATGTAATTGCCACGTTTAAATAATTAAGTAGGATTAAACCGTGACATCTAAATAAATGCCCACGTTCTACTTCTGAACAGGTTGTCTGATGCCCACGCGTTCCATTTATCAACCTAATGTAGCCAAACATTTCATATTACCACGAATTAAAACAGACATTTTATATTGGCGGTCAGCCGATACCTTTCGACGTTCTCAGCCGCGACGTAGCGGCTATGCTAGTATTAACCACTTTTAATTGTGTAATAGTTGATTGATATATACTAGCAACAATCACTTTATAAAAGTGGTTGATATACGACGTCATTAATTTGGAAAGGTGAAAAATGACGCCGATCGAGGTATATCAACCACTTTTATAAATTAGTTGTTGTTAGTTGATGACCAACATGCCTTGGGACTACCATTAATATATTAATTTATAAATTAATTTAAAATACATTAATACAAAACATTAATATATTTCATTAATACATTATAAGTATATATTATATTTATGTAATAATTAATTAATACATTAATATGTTTGTATAATGTATAAATTAATGTAATAATGTAATTTTAATGTATAATTAATTTATTAATAAAATACATTAATATAAAACAATAATGTATTTTATTAATACATTATTATTATATATTATATTTATATGATAATTAATTAATACATTAATTATATATTAATTATACATTATTATATTAATTTATACATTAATATATTTGTATAATATATAAATTAATGTAATAATATATAGTTAATGTATAATTAGTGTATTAATTAAGTATCACATAAATGTAATATATCATAATAATAATGTATAAATTAAAGTAATTAATTTACATAATAGTATAATGCAATTTACTAATTGATCGATACATTAACAATGTAATGTATTAATTGATTAATATATTAATACATTATTAAATAATACATCGATAAAATATTAATTTAACCTCACAAAATAATACATTAAATACATTAATATATACATCGATAATGTAACATTATTGATATATTAATAATGTAATAATACATTGATATATTAATGTAATGTATAAATTAAACTTTAATTTCATTACAAATTAATTAATATATTAACAATGTAATATAATAATTAATTTTGTACACTATTACATTATTAATTAATACATTGTCAAAGTATTAATATGATAAATATATCATTCAATAAATTAATAAATAAATAATACATTATAAAAGTATTAAATATAATACAATTAAACTTTTTAAATATAATATAATTAAAAATATCTATATAATATAAAAAAATTAAATAAAATATAATTAAAAATATCTATATAGTTAATTTTGAAATTCATAATTGATTAATAATATGTATAAAGTTAATAAATTAATAGGTATAAAATGTTCGTTAGAATGTGATGTTGGAAAATATTTGACACAATGGGATGGTAGGAATGTTCATGACAATGTGACGTTTAGAAATGTTTGTCACAATGGGACGGTAGGAATGTTCATCACAATGCGATGTTGGGAAATATTCGTCACAATGCAACATTGGGAAATATTCATCACATTGGGGCAGTACGAATGTTCATCACAATGCAATGTTAGGAAATGTTCGTCATAGTGCGACGTTGGGAAATGTTTGTCACAATGTGATGTTGGGAAATGTTCGTCACATTGGGATGATATGAATGTTCATCACAATGTGATGTTGGGAAAAGTTTGTCACAAAGCGATGTTAAGATGATGTACGAGAAAATCAGAAAGTGATGCATTGTTAACATTCATTTCGAGCGTCGCATTGTTAGGAAATGTTCATCAAAATGCGGTGTTGGGAAATGTTTGTCACAATGGGACATTGGGAAATGTTCGTTACATTGGGACGGTATGAATGTTCATCACAATGTGATGTTGGGAAAAGTTCATCACAATGCGACGTTGGGAAGTATTCTTCACAATGCGATGTTGGGAAATGTTCATCACAATGGGACGGTAGGAATGTTCATCACAATAAAATGTTGGGAAATGTTTGTCAGAATGCGACGTTGGGAAATGTTCGTCATAATGGGATGGCATGAATTTGCGTCACAATGCCAAATTAGAAGTGATGTCAGAAATTGATGTCGGGAATGTTGTTTATGGGCGTGTGACATTCGACAATGATCGTGACAATGTGACTGAAAAAAGTTAGTAACATAGTGGGGTTTCAACATGCTCATGACATTGTGATGGTTGTGGGAGGATGTTTGTCACAATATGACTTAGGGATATGTTTTTCATAGAGTGATGAAAGGAATGCTTGTCACATAACAACGTTGGAAAATGTTCACCAGAATGTCACAAAGCAAAAAGTTAGTAACATGTTGAGGTTTTGGCATGCTTGATTGCAATGTTGGTGGAAGGATGTTAGGCTTAGGAACATTGGAGCATGACATCAAGGGTTATATAAATTTGTTTTTTTCATTATGAGTTATATAAATTTATGTTAGTGAGGGTTAAGTTGCATCATGAAGAATTGTAAACTCTGGGAAAGATAATGTTATAAACATTGTCATATGTTACAATAAAAAAAAAAAGGAAAATTCATAATTGATTAATAATATGTATAAAGTTAATAAATTAATAGGTATAAAATGTTCGTTAGAATGTGATGTTGGAAAACATTTGACAGAATGGGATGGTAGGAATGTTCATGACAATGTGACATTTAGAAATGTTTGTCACAATGGGACGGTAGGAATGTTCATCACAATGCAATGTTGGGAAATGTTCGTCACACTGCGGCGTTGGGAAATATTCATCAGATTGGAATGGTACGAATGTTCATCACAATACGATGTTAGGAAATGTTCATCACAATACGATGTTAGGAAATGTTCATCACAATGCGACGTAGGGAAATGTTTGTCACAATGTGACGTTGGTAAATGTTCATCACATTGGGACGATACGAATGTTCATCACAATGTGATGTTGGGAAAAGTTTGTCACAAAGAGATGTTAAGATGATGTGAGAGAAAATAAAAAAGTGATGCATTGTTAATATTCATTTTGAGCGTCGCATTGTTAGGAAATGTTCATCAAAATGCGTCGTTGGGAAATGTTCGTCACAATGGGACATTGGCAAATGTTTGTTACATTGGGACGGTATGAATGTTCATCACAATGTGATGTTGGGAAAAGTTCGTCACAATGCGACGTTGGGAAGTATTCTTCACAATGCTATGTTGGGAAATGTTAGTCACAATGGGACGGTAGGAATGTTCATCACAATGAAATGTTGGGAAACGTTTGTCAGAATGAGACGTTGGGAAATTTTTGTCAAAATAGGATGGCAGGAATTTGCATCACAATGCCAAATCGGAAGTGCTGTCAGAAATTGACGTCAGGAATGTTGTTTATGGGTGTGTGACATTGGACAATGATCATGACGATGTGACAAAAAAAAGTTAAGTAACATAGTGGGGTTTCGACATGCTCATGACATTGCGATGGTTGTGGGAGGATGTTTGTCACAATATGACTTAGGGATCTGTTTTTCATAGAGTGATGAAAGGAATGCTTGTCACAAAACAACGTTGGAAAATGTTCACCATAATGCCACAAAGCAAAATGTTAGTAACATGTTGAGGTTTTGGCATGCGTGATTGCAATGTTGGTGGAAGGGTGTTAGGCTTAGGAACATTGGAGCATGACATCAAGGGTTATATAAATTTGAGTTTTTCATTATGAGTTATATAAATTTATGTTTTTTAGTGAGGGTAAGTTGCATCATGACGAATTTTAAACTATGGGAAATATAAATGTTATAAAACATTGTCATATCTTACGAGTAAAAAAAAGGAGGATTAGTTCAAGAAAATTTCGCGTTACTTTGACAATTACATAAGCAACCTTATCATTGACATTTGAGGTTGACATTAAATAAATTAATGAAAATACAAAAGATTGTGTTTAACTTTCATAAATTAAAAGTTCAACTTTAATATCACATCATATTGTGATAATTTAAATGTAAAAAGAAAAATAACTTTAATATTGAATTTTGTAATGAAGTTTTGTTTATTATATAAAAAATATATGAATAATATGAGACATAACAACATATGGAAAGTACAAACATAAAAAGAAAGAGAAATAAACTATAGTTTACATGTATAAAGGAATTTAAAAAATTGCATTTCAAAAATATTGTGACAATTTAAAAGTAATAAAGCTATTAAATTGAATGGAAATAATTATTGAAGAGATAGACTTCTTTAAGATAAGGAATAGTAAAATAAATAATAGTAATATAGTTCTCTTAAATGTAATATAATATACTAAAAGTGAAAAGCAAAAAGTTTATGTTAAAAAATAACTAAAGTATGAAAATTAACAACAACAATATTTTAATGAAAAAAAACAAAAAAAAACAATGCATAGAATATAAAAGGAGATGGATAAAATTTATAATTTTAAATACTTTGCCTAAAAAACATTTATTCCAAAACAATAATATCCAAGAATCATAAATGAGTGGAAAATTAAACATTTTTATATTGAATTGGAATATGATATAAAAAAAAAGATATTATGAGATATTTGAATAAAGTAAATTAATTTATGATAGTATAACTTTAACCTTTTTTATATTTAATTGAAACATATATAATATAAACAATTAATATTTTTCTAATTAATATTTTTTTCATTATATAATATAGTTTTATTTTTCTAATTAATATTTTTTTCATAGTATAATATAGTTTATTTTATGTCATATCTTATAAAAATATTTAATTTTTGTTATTGTATACAAAATGTTAATTTTTTTTATTATAAAAAAATAAAATGCATTAAATATAGTATTTAAAAATCAATCAATTATTTTATATAATTGGAATATATATAATATTATATAAAATTGATATTTTTCTCTTTATTTTAAGTAATATGTTATAAGAATATTTTATTTTTGTTATTGTGTATAAAAATACTAATTAATCGCTCAATGGAAATGGGGATTTTTGAGTTCTTAATTAATTGCTTACCTGGAGAGGAATCCCACAACCCAAATACCCTCTCCACATTACACTCTATTTCAAAGTTATGCCCTCCTTTTACAAAGAAACAAAACACTTGAAACTAAAATTTTAAACATAACTCGGCGAAGTTTGTGTAGACTTGAAATGAGTATTTTGTTTAATTCATTAATATGCAGAATTGGTACAAATTAACGGGAATACATGAAATACATGAACAAGAATCATTTATTTGTTACATAATTTAATATGGGAATGCATGAATAGAAAATCATTTATTTGTTACATAATTTAACATGGTAAACTATCTTTGGGTTTTAGAGCTTACCATTGCAGACAAGGGAAAGGCAAACATGTAAATAGAAAATATGATAGTAGCTAACCGGTGCATAATAGCTTTCAGATATTTCCATGCAGTGCAAATAAAACTACCAGAGCGAATAACCACCATGAAAAGACTAAAGATCCTGACCTACGCTACATATCCATATTCCCATTAGAAGTAGTTTCCCTCCCCTCCCCTCACATAAATCATACTTTTGATGCTAAGAGATTAAATCGGTTTTTTCTTTCTTTATGTTGTGAAAAAAAAAGCGAAATGATTCAAAATCATCAAAAGATCACACGATCTCAAACAAATGCACTAAAATAACTATGTCAACAACAATGGTATTATCTACATATTTATACCTTCATTTTCTTTGGAGCATAAAAAAGGAACAAGAAAATGTAAGCCAACTCGATGGCAGCACCGGTGCCATTTATGGTGCTCACAAGAAAGTTGTTAGCAGAGACAAAGGGTAGTCCATACCACGCAGACAACAAACAGTTCATGAGCGTAGATACGTATGGAACACCAGAGGTCAATATAGAAATAATCAAACATAACTCGGTGAAGGATTCTTATATACACTCAGCATAATTGACAACAATACTCATTGTCTAGGGTGTTGACCATATTTTACCCTAAAAGCACAGGTAATCATTCGTTACTGATCTCTTACATGCCATATCCTTGGCATTAACTACAACGAAGAAATCAATTAGAATAATTTCTAGCGATGCGATCTAATTCCAGTGATACGATCAATGTAATTAACTTTAACTCCAACGCACATTGCCAATAACTTAACATCAAGATCATCGAAACAAACAAACAACAAGCGCAGTAGGACTTCACATCAAGCTCATCAAAACAAACCAACAACAAACACAAAATACAACAAAGTTGATTCCTCTAGATGTAAATACAACAACAACAAAGCTCAAAATACAACAACGTTGATTCCTATCCATCAAAATTTAAACGATTTAAAAAACCCGAGCTCCTAACTGCAATTATAATAACAATACATGCAAGTCGAAATACAAGTCTATGATGAGAGCCAACCATTGAAGCCAGGCTAGTTTATGGTCGGCTTGCCTTCCTAGGGAAAACCTAAATTTATCATAGCATGTCAAATAGCCTGAAAATTGAAGAAAACTAATTGCAGAAAACTGAATACAATTTTTTTTTACAGATGATCTTACCTCGTCTAGCTTGATGATTTGATACCCTCTTCTTAGTGTGATATGTTGTTCTATGGCTTTTGCTCCAAACACATTTAAACATGTTTTTCTATAGCTTTTGCTCCAAACGCATCTAAAGTTCTGTGTTAGAAATACATATAATCCATTGATGTGAAGAAAGGCTAAAATATGAAATGACATAAAGACAGTACACGGTTCACACTTCATATGAAGTGTGCGTTCCCCTGGTAATTTTTAAAAACATGCGCTGTAATGAGATGGAACACGTGCCCCCAATATAAAACCTATGTGGTAATAAGTGGACAAGGAACGCGTGCCCCCAATATAAAACATAACATCTGTGGTAATCTGTATGTGGTAATATGAAACATTTGGCTGCATTAGGTTTATAAATGGAATGCATGGGCATCAGACGATCGGTTCAAAAGCAGAACGTGGGCATTTATTTAGATGCCAAGGTTTAATCCTACTTAATCATTTAAACATGGCAATTACATATCCTTATAGTAATTTTTTAATGTGATTAGGTAAATGTAAAAAAGTAAACATGTTAACGGATGCCTTGATAAATGCAAAAAAGTTGTGAACAATAAATCTGACTCGTTGATTTTGGAGGACCACTAAGAATATGTCAGGATCTTCAATGCATAGCCGTCAAATTAGGGTTTAAGGTTAAATAAGGTTAAAAAATCGTTAATTATGACCATTTTCAATAGGTATAAGCCTTATCCACGTAATTAATGAAAATTTTAATTATGTGATTGTGATATTTTTATTTATAGCAACCATTTTTAATTATTTTGGTTGATAAATAATTTTAAAAAATTAAAAATTACGTGATTGTGATAGTTCTATTTATATCATCCATTTTTTATTGTTCTATTTATATCATATATTTTTTATTATGTAGTTGTTGGGATAGTTGTAAAGATAAAGATGCAATTAATTCATGATACCACCAGTCCATTGTCACAACCGGTAGGCGTGATGATAAGTGTGCATCGAATTCCTTGGCTTCTGGCATGCTTCTTGAGAGTGTGGGGATGGATAGCTACGTTGTCTTCATCGTCAGCTTCCTGGCCTTCACATACTATGTTTTCATTCTCAGCAGCAGAAAAGCAAAGAACGGAGCCCCTGCAGAATGGCCTCTGGTAGGGATGCTTCCGTCCTTGTTTATACATTTCAACAATCTGCACGATTCTATTTCACGAATCCTTATCGGGTGCGGGGGAACTTTTATGGTCAGAGGCCTTCCGCAACCCACTATCCTTACCAGCGATACCGTAAACGTGGAGTATATTCTCACAACGAAGTTTCCAAGTTTTCAAAAGGGCCCCAGTTTAAGCGCGTTTACAGATGTTTTTGGCGATGGAATGTTTAACGTCGACGGTGAACTATGGATTCAACAAAGGAAGGCTTCTGTGGTAGAGTTTAACTCTGCATCTAGTCTCACTTATGTGTTGAAGTTGGTACAAGACTCATTGCGCCAAAATCTGATCCCTATTCTGGATAACACCATATCCAAAGGAAGCGCGATCGATCTTCAAGACATATTCTTGCGTTTCACGTTTGACAACAAAAGCAAAATTGCGTTTGGAATGGAAGTGGGATGTTTAAGTCTCTCCCAGCGATTCCTTTTGTCAAAGCATTCGACGATGCTATTGAAGCATCATATAGTCGATTTATAACGCCTATCCTTTTGAGAAATATCACTAGCACAGCCGCTACGTAGCAGCTGAGAATGCCGAAAGGTATTGGCTGAGAATGTATGTCGCCAATATAAAATGTCTGTTGTAATTCGTCTGTGGTAATATGAAACGTTTGGTTGCATTAGGTTGATAAATGGAACACGTGGGCATCAGACGGCCTGTTCAGAAGTAGAATGTGGGCATTTATTTAATCCTACTTAATTATTTAAACGTGGCAATTACATATCATTACAATAATTTTTTAATGTGATTAGGTAAATGTTAAAAAGTAAACAGGTTAACGGATGCGTTGATAAATGCAAGAAAGTTATAAACAATAAATCTGACCCATTCATTTTGGAGGACGACTAAGAATATGTCAGCATCTTCAATGCATAGCCATCAGATTAGGGTTTAAGATTAAATAATGTTACAATATCATTAATTGTACCCATCAGATTAGGGTTTAAGATTAAATAAAGTTATAAAGATGTTTGGGCTTGGGGATCGATGCTAAACTTCAATCTGCTCTGAATACCATCGATCAGTTTTTCATGGAGATCGTTTCATCTAGAAGGAAGGAATTGGGATGGAAAAAAATGGGATGTCGGATAGCCGTGCAGATTTATTATCTAGTTTTATGAAATCTCCAGACAAAAATGGAGTCCCGTATTCCGACACGTTCTTCAGAGGCATTTGTCTGAGCATCATTTTTGCCGGGAGCGACACAACATCCGTGGCAGTTTCCTGGTTTTTTTGGCTGCTTCTTCAACATTTCCATGTCGAAGAAAACATTTTGAAAGAGATACACCGAATTTTAGAGAACAGACAAGCTAATGTCAAACCCGGTGATCCACTTTGTTTCAGGAGCTGAAAGAAATGCATTATCTGCATTCATGTCTATGCGGGACATTGAGACTTTACCCTCCTGTGCCATTGGGCAGAAAGGAGGCGTAGAGGATGAGGTCTTGCCTGATGGGACGCTAATAAAGATAGGCACTGGTATTATCTATGTTACTTACGCCATGGGACGAATGGAAAGCATCTGGGGCAGAGACTGCATGGAATTCAAACCAAAGAGATGGCTTAATGATAAGGGCTTTTTTGTGAATCAATCTGTTTACAAATATCCCTCGAATGTGTATGGGGACGGATTTTGCATATTTACAAATGAAGCACATAGCGGCATCTTACATCTTATATCTTTACAGAGTGAGACTGGTCAACGAAGGTGAACAAGTGAAATATAAAGTGGGTGGATTGACTATCTTTATGAAGACTGGGCTGCCGATGGCGTTTCAACCGAGGGTAATTGAGCAATCAGGGTTTATATGATGTATTACAGTGTCTACAGATATATTTGTAGGATAAGATTTAGTTTACAAAGTAATGTGCTGTCGTGGTGTCCTTTGTTGTGAATGTTTGGAATAACCCATTTATTATATGACGGGATTTCGTTCTATTTAAGTATTATATTAATACAAAGTACTTTATTAATGTAATGTAAAGTGTAAAGTGTATAGTGAATCTTGTTATAAAAATCAAACAAAGTTTTTAATTGAAACAATTAAAAAGTTTAGGATGGGAAGAACCAAACATTTGTCAAGGGTTCTGAAACATTTATTCATTTATTAGTAAAATGTGTATTTACGTAATGAATTTGGAGCAAAATTTCAAGTGTTTAAAGCTAACGAAAAAATTGGAGGGGACCTTCATGAGTGAATGTTTTGAATATTGGGTAAAGAAGGAGTCAAATTATTCAACACTACTTTGTTTGTTCAGCTGAAATATATGGTTAGAACTTAATAAAATAATTTTTGAGAGTGGGTGTCCATCTATCAACATTGTTTGTTACAAGATTTTTGGGCCTGAAATGTGTAAAGATTATTCAAAAAGAGTTATCTCACAGATCTATAAAGCCTCCATTACAAAATGGGATAACTACTCATTGATTTGACAAAGCTGCCCAAAATAATGGACAAAAGAGTGGAGCAGGAGGTTTGATAAAGACCAATGAACACACAATGTAGAAGTGGAGTTTCAAATGTGGTGCAGGCACCAATACAAGAGCATAATTCCTTGGAGTTTGGGCTACTCACACATGGCAACAAGGCTTAATATTGTGGATTTGCAGGTTCTTGGGGACTCAAGAATTTCCCTTGAATGTTGGAAATAGATAATCAATCAAAGATCTCAACAATGTCTTTAATTTGATCTCCTACAAATGTATTTTATGAGAATTAAATATGGAGGCTCACTTCATTTCAAAAAGATCACTACATGAGTATGAGGGGAAAATAAAATATCACAAGTGGATAGATGGTCATGAGGAACCTATACTTATACTTAAGCTTTATTAGAACTACCATAGAGGAACCTATACTTATACGTAAGCTTTATTAGAACTACCATACAAGTATCTAGTTCACATGTTTTGTGTAGGTTTTGACTTTCCCATTAGAAAACTCGTTATTATGTTTTTGTATAAACACCTATGTGATAGATTTTATTTGTGGAAAAATCCTGTAATATTTTATGATAATATTTAGTTAAATTAATAAAAAAATTTTGGGTGTTGGGAGATTTAATTGTAAAATTATAGTTATTTTCATGTAAAATTAAAAAAAGAAAGATATTGTATTGTATAAGTTAATTTCTTATAATTTTTAAGTTGTATATTTAATATTATTGTATCAAGTATAAGTTAAATTTTTATAATTGTCAAGTTGTATATTTAATATTATTGAAATTTAATCATACAAAATTCAAAATTATTATATTTTGTTAGATATTTTATTCAATTTATTTTAATATAAAAAAATATAAATTATATAATATTTTTTTCAATAAAAAAAATAATTATTATATAATATATAATTTAAAAAAAAAATCATAAAATTAAAATAATCATAAAAAAAATTTAATTCAAAATTATCAAAAAAATATAGAATGGATCACTATCACCACCAATTCTCCTTAAAAACATTACTAAAGTCAATATTAATTTCTCATTTAAAAACAAAACCTACAATAAATTACTACCAAATCTACTTA
>ML777258.1:710178-722385 GCA_009831015.1 Picea engelmannii | reverse complement strand
ATATATATATATATATATATATATATATATATATATATATATATATATATATATATATATATATATATATATATATATATATATATAAAATTTAAAATATAATTCAAAATTTATTTAAAAAGTGAAATAAATAAACTAAAAATAAATTTTAGTGAATAATTATATTACAATTTTTTTTATTAAAAAGTTTGATCAAAACTTAAGAAAAATATTTATTGAGATATTTTTTCAAATTCTATTCTTTGTATCTTTTAAATATAAATGTAATTTTTTATTATCAATGAAACAACATTCTTAACTTGAAATATAATATAAATTTGAATTCATATTATTAGTCCTTGCAGTTGATGTATAGTTTGAATTATATAAGTAAAAACTTTATTTTTATATAATAAAAAAACTTTATATGTCATCATTTTATTAGAGAATATATTGGAGGTTTTATTGCCAATTTCATTATTCACAATGTTGTAAATGTTTAGATATCCAAAGTTTTGAGCTTAGACGCTTGTTTTTACTTTTTATTACATTTTTACTTAAATGTTTACATACCGAAAGTTCTGAGCATTGACGTTGTTTTTTAATGTTTTTATTATTATTTCTATTTGTATTGAAATGTTTACATACCGAAGGTTTAGAGCATTGAAATATTTTTTGAGGTGCTTGAATAGGCCTAACAACTTAAATGTTTACATAGCGCGAGGTCCTTAAACAATCCTGACAACTTAAATGTTTGCATACCGCAAGGCCCTTAAACAACATGACAGCCTTAAATGTTTACCTAAATAGGCTTTTCAGAGTACATTTTTCCTTGAATTTTTCCATACAATGTTGCAATGAATTTGGACAATATTGTTGTCCATTGCCAGTTGCATAGTCATTGTATGTTTCATACTTCTTCTATGTTTGGAATGCAAATTGGTCATCGTTGAAGATACATACATTGTTTACTAGTTCGGTGCGTGCTTCTTGTTTGATGGTTCGTCGGTTGCTACTTGTTGTTGTTTGGTTCAACTTTGCAAGGTTGAGGACCTGCACCTGTGGTTGGACCTGTCGGTGCTTGTTGCTTGCTTTTGTTTACTTCAACTTTGCAGGGTTAGAGTCCTGCATGCGCAGTTGGAGCTGTTTTTATTTTATTTTGTGAGGGTCAGGTGTTGCACCCACAATTCGACTTGCGCTTCTATCGTTCATCGTTTCAGAGTAAGTTTTGATTCCATAATTTCATTTCTATTCGTTCTTTGTGGTTCACTGTTTGCAGTTTGCAAGTAAGAATGTTTAATTATTTCTACTGACATGCTCGTCATATGTTTTGGGTTCCTTCTATGCTTGGGCTGCAGTTTGGTAATCATTGGAGATACATATGTTGTTTACTGGTTTAGTGGTTGTTTCTTGTTCACTGGTTCGTTGGTTGCTACTTGTTGCTATTTGGTTCAAGTTTGCGGTTTTGAGGTCCTGGGGCTGCAGTTGGGTTTGTTCATGCTTCCTCCCTTGTTTGTTGCTTGTTGTTTTATTTTGTTTTCTTTGGATTTGTAGGGTTGGGGTCCTGCATCGATAGTTGGAGATATTTTTTTTCACTTTGCGGTGTTCAGGTCATGAACCCGCAAGTGGACCTGCGGGTCTGCCGTTTCTGTGTCTAGCGAAGTTGAGATCCGATGCCTATCTCATGTCCACCTATCCTACTCTTAAATTTTGCTCCAATTTTTTTTCCTAGCTCTAGACCATACCTACATGCCTTTGCAAAATGTTCTTGTAGAAGAAAAGGATACTGAGATGGTGATATCAAGAGTGGTGTTCTGTGGATTACAAATTGCAGTATTCAGTTTCTATGTTGTTTGGTGTGCAACATTGCTAGCATGATGAATGTGTTCTCAAATGCATCACACCATTTACATTTGAACGAAACCATTATCATTCTAGGATACTTCAGTGTTGACATGATACAAAATAGTGGCATAACAAATAATTGGACAACTACATGTGCAATTACAATGTTCGTTGTCTTTTTGTTAAGATAAAACATGGGCAAAATGCACTTATTAACCATATATGGTGAAATGTGCCCATATCACAATACAACCTCTTTATCCTATACACAGACTGGTGTGACCATGATACACTTTGTCTTGTACTTAAAATATGAGATGTACATCAAAGATACTGCAAAATTATATTTCCATGTCTCAAAGCATATTTGGATACTTTGCTGCAGAAAACAAAAATCATTCAACAATGGCCATGCAATTTCTTAATATTTTATGGCTTGTAATATATTTTGGGCAGGAAAAAATTTATATAATTACAACCATGGATGAAGAAAAACAAAGGTTCACGTTTCTAACTATCTTTTATTATATTCCATGATAATCATTTACTGTATGTACATATTACTTGTTCTCCCCTGCATGCCAGCTTCCATTCATGTTCATTGTATTTTGTGCATTCTCACATTGAAACAAACATAATAGCTAGAGAAAATGAAGGAGTCTTTACCGCAAGTGTAGAAGAGGAGATACAAAGGTACATGCTTGTACTGTTATTTCATATTCCATTGTTTTGTATTTCATTTATTGTCCGTATATGTGTTCACCTAATTTATTGTATGTAAATATTGTGTATCTTCCTACATAATAACTTATCTTCATGTCCTTTGTATTTTCTGTGCAGCTATATTGAAATAAATCGAACTCTGTTTATTTTTTTTAAATGTCTTCCTGCATACCGGCTTCCTTCATGTCCATTGTATTTTTCTACATTGCTAGATTTAAAAAAACATAGTAGCTAGAGAAGATGATGGACTCTTTTCTGCAAATGTAGAGGGGGAGTTACAAAGGTGCACGCTTCTACTCTTATTTCATTTTCTAGTGTTTATTTCATTTATTGTTCGTATATTTTTTCTACTTGTTCTATTGCTTTGTACCTATTTTACTATATGTAGATACCACGTATATTTCTACATAATAGCTTATCATCATGTGAATTGTATTCTCTTTGTTGCTACATTGAAATAAATAGAACTGTATTTCTTTCTTTCACATGTCTTTCTGCATACTAACTTACCTTCATTTCCACTGTATGTTCGGCTTTGCTACATTGAAAGAAATAGATTGGATGGATAGGAGGATGAGTTCTTATATGCCACAACAGAGGGAGGTGAAGTACAATCTTGGAAAATGTATATCAAGTGTGCTAGTAAATCAAACACACAAAACAAGTGGGTGCATTTAATATTGGACTGGAAAATGATGATTTGGAAACAATGGAACTTTGTTGAGACTTCTCGTTTCCAAACATTTCCCTCCCCATTTCTAATTTTCCCACTTTCTATTATCCCCTTTTTTCCCCTCTTCTATACTTAACTGAATTCCCCTTCGTTTTTCTCGTCTACTTTCACTTTCTGGTTGCTTTGCTTAGTCATCTTTCCGAAAAATGTCTAGGTGAGCAGGTTGGCGGACTCACGGGTTCACATTTATACCCATGCTTCTATATCACGAATCTGACCAACGATTTCCTCATTCCATACTTAGCCACTTTTTCGATGGTAGGTTCTTGGGCTGGCGGGTTCAATATTGCACCTCTAGATTCATAGGTTCCGCGATATGCAGATTGGTCATCATACCCCCCTATCATGCCTTATTCCTTGTTACACATTTTTGTAGTCAAAAAATCTGAGGCATACAATTTGACCATCGGGTCCTCATATTTCCTAAGTATCCCTTGACACCCTATTTCGTATTCCATCTCCTTCGACCCTGTTTGTGACATTAGAAACAATTATGGACAATACACAATGCCTATGCTTATTTAGTTCTTCTGATGTTCATCTACACATGCTTGCATCAGAAAAACTTGGACTAGTGACACGGCCATGAGCATTCAATCATTGCAAACATCAATGGGCCAACAAGGCCAAAGGTAATGATTCATACATTGTGTTCCTCATATGTTTACCAAACAAATATCCTCAGCTATTTATTCATCTATGCCATGGTAAATATGCTGATGTCATCTACAACACATACTTTTTAGTTCACAAGAAGTATCAATGAACGCAAGTGAGACGCTGAACATAGCGCAAATTCCACAGACTAAGAGGTCTAGTTGCAATAATTTGGCTCCATACTTCATCCCAGTTGTGCGTCTACTTGTACATTTATGCCAGGGAAAAAAAAACAAAATAATAATGCAGACTACCATTCACATTACTTTTCTTGTTCAAAAAATGTCACAAGGTTTAAACTTATAACACCCAAAACACTATCAATAGAGAGCTGGAACAATTGCTGAATTGGACTAGTGTTAATCAGGGACACAATGGTCATCTATAGAACCTACTTGGACAAGGAAAAAAAACTAGATCCATTATGTGTGTTGACATGACAGAAAACGAAGCCCTAATGATAGTCACACTAACTATTCCCACACAACTTGTCCAAAAACATGCAGAAAAGATATTGTCGAGTAATGGGATATCCATTACAAATTTTAATATATTTCCCAAAACAGTATATGACCGTGGTGATTGTGATTGGATTATATCGCTCAACGAAACAAGTATTGTGGAAAAAATTTCCGTTATTTGTTCAGAATATCGTTTCGTCCCGGACACAATTATCAGCCAACTTGCACAAAGCAATGACACTTACCCAATCAGAACCATTGGTGTATCTGTCACACTCACAAGAAAACTTGGCTTGCAACATATTCTCCATATAAAATATGGCGAGTCAGACAACGAAAAGGCAATGGTACCGTTCTCCATATCCAGTTTTGTCCTTTAATTTCACATGTCCATGTATCTCGATTATATTACACAATTATTGCACTGTTCCATGTTGCAGCTGCAATTGTTCGACATCTATTCAAATTTGTTTTCCTCAATGTAACAACAATTGCATAAAGGGAAATTTCCACTTATGCTCTTCAAAAACATAACAAAGAAAAAAGATGTTAAAGAAAGGATCTTTCGCACAACCCAAGCAACATTTGTAACAAAATTGCAAACAAACATAGTACAGGATCTCAAGAAACTAACTAGCTCTACAACTATTGAGCGTATACATCTACAATTTGATCCTCACTTTACTCATACAAATTGCCTTCGCCAATTTTCTGCAGTTTTTCTTTTTTTGTTGTGTAGTTGTATATTATATTGTTCAATATATTAACTGTTATGCTCACATGCCCAGGTTGAGGGTGTTTTGGTTGCATCAAATGCGTACTCGACCCCCTTCGAGCCTGTATGTGCCAAATGAAGCTCTCCTGCTTCTGCTTCTACTTTCATAAATGATCATACAATTGATTGTATATGATGCAGTAAAAAATGGCCTTACATATATAGACATTGCCTCAAAGATACCATTTGAACTGTGGGCAATACAATCATACATTGTACAATTAGACAATCTTTGTTACAAGATGTGCTTCATGGGTTAACATAATTTTCCTATGAAGTGTACCTACAGAAAAAAACAAATAATGTCTACATGTTGCATGACTTTTGGATACATAGCAAATTTACCTTAAATGAGGACAATACAATACTACCTATCAGATGAAAAAACAAATCATATCAAGCTTTGGCAGGAAACGAAAAACTCTCATGTGTGTCTGTAATTTTTCTTCAATACCCAAATGAATGTTCTTCAGAATCGATTTCTTCTGAGTTTACATCTATGGCTGTGACATTTTATTTCCAGATATTTTGTCTCTTTTTGTGAACTTGAACAAACAAAGAGAATCTAACTACAAATCAAATCGTTGTTGTTATTTTGATGTTTTTTTGCATCTCCCAGTAAGAATTTTGCATATTTGTTGGGGTGTCCAAATGAAAACAAAATGGTGGCTAGATGTAGATTTGTTGGAGCCGTTTGCACCTTTTTGGGTGCCCAAATTGGAAAAATGTTTTCGAACTATATAGCCATTGCAGGATTTCTGCATTTTTTGGGTACCCACATAAAAAAGAAGATGATCTCCAACTATACATTTATGGTATGATATCTGCATTTTATCGTTGCCCTAATTGAAAAAAAGGGCTCAACACGGATTGAAGCATGAGCTTGATATCTTCAGGACTTGCTATAGAGATTGAGGAGTTCGAGCATTGAAATTCATACAGATAGGTGCATTTATTGCTGATGTACAAGCGCATAATATTGTTTAGTCCATAAATGGGAAGCATAAGGGAAAACCCCATACAAAGTATCCAACTGTGAATAACCCAGGCCCATCCTTTGAAAGGAATGCTTGTCACAAAACAATGCTGGAAAATGTTCACCATAATGTCACAAAGCAAAAAGTTAGTAACATGTTGAGGTTTTGGCATGTGTGATTGCAATGTTGGTGGAAGGATGTTAGGCTTAGGAACATTTTTAGTGAGGGTTATGTTGCATCATGAAGAATTTTAAACTATGGAAAAGATAAATGTTATAAAACATTGTCATATGTTACGAACAAAAAAAAGGAGGATTAGTTAAAGAAAATTTCACGTTACTTTGACAATTACATAAGCAACCTTATCGTTGATATTAAATAAATTAATAAAAATACAAAAGATTGTGTTTAACTTTCATAAATTAAAATTTCAACTTTAATATCGTATCATATTGTGACAATTTAAATGTAAAAAGGGAAATAACTTTAATATTGAATTTTGTAATGAAGTTATGTTTATTACATAAAATTTTTATGAATAATATGAAACATAGCAACATATGGAATGTACAAAACATAGAAGGAAAGAGAAATAAACTATAGTTTACATGTATAAAGGAATTTTAAAATTTGCATTTCAAAAATATTGTGACAATTTAAAAGTAATAAAACGACTAAGTTGAATGGAAATAATTATTGAAAAGATAAACTTCTTTAAAATATGACATAGTAAAATAAATAATAGTAATATGGTTCTCTTAAATGTAATGTAATATACTAAAAATAAAAAGTAAAAAATAAAAAGTTTATGTTAAGAAATAATTAAAATATTAAAATTAACAACAATAACATCTTAATGAACAATATAAAAAAAACAATGTATAGAATATAGAAGGAAATGATAAAATTTATAGTTTTAAATACTTTGCATAAAAAAAATATTTATTCCAAACAATAATATTCAAGACAATCATAAATGAGAGGAAAATTAAACATTTTTATATTGAATTGAATATGATAAAAAAATAATATTATTAGATATTTGAATAAAGTAAATTAATTTATAATAGTATAACTTTAATATTCTTTATATTTAATTCGAACATATATAATATAAACAAATAAGATTTTTCTAATTAATATTTTTATCATTGTATAATATAGTTTATTTTAAGTCGTATCTTATAATAATATTTAATTTTTGTTATTGTATAAAAAATGTTAATTTTTTTAATATAAAAAAATAAAATGCATTATGCAATCTAGTATTTAAAAATCAATTATTTTATTTAATTCGAACATATATAATATAAACAAATAATATTTTTCTAATTAATATTTTTATCATTGTATAATATAGTTTATTTTAAGTCGTATCTTATAATAATATTTAATTTTTGTTATTGTATAAAAAATGTTAATTTTTTTAATATAAAAAAATAAAATGCATTATGCAATCTAGTATTTAAAAATCAATTATTTTATATAATTGGAATATATATAATATAATTTTTAATTGATATTTTTCTCTTTATTTTAAGTAATATGTTATAAGAATATTTAAGAATATTTTATTTTTGTTATTGTGTATAAAAATACTAATTAATCGTGCAATGGAAATGGGGGTTTTTGAGTTCTTAATTAAGTTTGTGTAGACTTGAAATGAGTATTTTATTTAGTTCATTAATATGTAGAATTGATACAAACTAGCGGGAATACATGAACAAAGAATCATTTATATGTTACATAATTTAACATGGGAATACATGAATAAATAATCATTTATTTGTTACATAATTTAACATGGTAAATTACCTTTGGGTTTTAGAGCTTACCATTGCAGACAAGGGAGAGGCATACATGAAAATAGAAAATATGGTAGCAGCTAATCTCTGCATAATAGTTTTCGGATATTTCCATGCAATGCAAATAAAGATACCAGAGCGAATAGCCACCATGAACAGAATAAAGATCCTGGCCTACGCTACATAACCATATTCCCATTAGAAACAGTGTCCCTCCCCTCCCCTCATAGAAATCATACTTTTGATGCTAAGAGCTTAAATCGTTTTTTTCTTCAAGTCGTGAAAAAAAAGCGAAATGATTTAGAATCATCAAAAGATCAGATGATCTGAAATGAATGCACAATGTCATCTATGGTGCTCACAAGAAGGTTGTTAGTAGAGACGAAGGGCAGTCCATACCACGCAGACAAAAAATAGTTCATGAGCGTAGATACGTATGGGACACAAGAGAACTGTTCAGTGGATTAATTCTTCATAATTCTCCAGAATGTGATTCTGCGCAACAGATTCACAGAAGCAATAGGTCAATATAGAAATAATCAAACATAACTCGGTGAAGGATTCTTATATACACTCGGCATAATTGACAACAATACTCACAGGGTGTTGACCATATTTTACCCTAAAAGAACAGGTAATCATTTGTTACTAATCTCTTACAGGCCATATCCTTGGCATTAACTACAACGAAGAAATCAATCAGAATAATTTCCAGCGATGCGATCTAATTCCAGCGATACGGTTAGTGTAATTAATTTTAACTCCAAGGCACATTGTCGAAAACTTAACATCAAGCTCATCGAAACAAACCAGAACTTAACATCAAGCTCATCAAAACAAACCAACAAAAAACGCAAAAGACAACAAAGTTGATTCCTATAGATGAAAATACAACAACAACAAAGCTCAAAATACA
The DNA here is from genome assembly GCA_009831015.1 of Picea engelmannii. Taxonomy (NCBI): domain Eukaryota; kingdom Viridiplantae; phylum Streptophyta; class Pinopsida; order Pinales; family Pinaceae; genus Picea; species Picea engelmannii. The sequence goes on along the minus strand of ML777258.1, from coordinate 713,514 downwards.
ACAACTTTGATTCCTGTCCATCAAAATTTAAATGATTTAAAAAACCCAAGCTCCTAACTGCAATTATAATAACAATACATGCAAGTCGAAATACAAGTCTATGATGAGGGCCAACCATTGAAGGCAGTGCAGTTCATGGTCGACTTGCCTTCCCCGCATGCAGGGAAAACCTAAATTTATCATAGCATGTCAAATACCCTGAAAATTGAAGAAAACTAATTGTAGAAATTATAATTGAAGAAAACTGATTACAATTTTTTTTTACAAATGATGTTACCTCGTCTGGCTTGATGATTTATACCCTCTTCGTGATGTGATATGTTTTTCTATGGCTCTTGCTCCAAACACATATAAACATGTTTTTCTATAGCTTTTGCTCCAAATGCATATAAAGTTTTGTGCTAGAAATACATATAATCCAGTTATGTGAAGAAAAGCTAAAATATGAAATGACATAAAGACAGTACACGGTTCACACTTCATATGAAGCATGCGTTCCCCTGGTATTTTTTACAAACGTGCATTGTAATGAGACGGAACGTGTGCCCCCAATATAAAACATCTGTGGTAATAACTAGATAAGGAACGTGTGCCCCTAATATAAAACGTTTGTGGTAATCCGTGTGTGGTAATATGAAACGTTTCGCTGCATTAGGTTTATAAATGGAACGCGTGGGCATCAAGAGCCGATTCAGAAGCAGAACGTGGGCATTTATTTAGATGCCACGGTTTAATCCTACTTAATGATTTAAACGTGGCAATTACATATCCTTACAATAATTTTTTAATGTGATTAGGTAATGTTAAAAAGTAAACATGTTAACGGATGCTTTGATAAATGCAAGAAAGTTATGAACAATAAATCTAACTCATTAATTTTGAAGGAAGGCATGAAATTTTTAATTATGTGATTGTGATATTTTTATTTATAGTAACCATTTTTAATTATTTTGATGGATACATAATTTTAAAAAATTGAAAATTATATGATTGTGATATTTCTATTTATATCATCCATTTTTTATGGTTCTATTTTTTTTATTATGTAGTTGTTGGGATAGTTGTAAAGATAAGGATGCAATTAATTCATGATACCACCAGTCCGTTGTCTAACCGGTAGGCGTGATGATAAGTGTGCATCGAATTCCTTGGCTTCTGGCATGCTTCTTGAGAGTGTGGGGATGGATAGCTACGTTGTCTTCATCGTCAGCTTCCTTGCCTTCACATACTATGTTCTCATTCTCAGCATCAGAAAAGCAAAGAACGGAGCCCCTCCAGAATGGCCTCTGGTAGGGATGCTCCCGTCCTTGTTTATACATTTCAACAATCTGCACGATTCGATTTCACGAATCCTTGTCGGGTGCGGGGGAACTTTTATGGTCAGAGGCCTTACCAGCGATACCGTAAACGTGGAGTATATTCTCACAACGAAGTTTTCAAGCTTTCAAAAGGGCCCCAGTTTCAAAAGCGCGTTTACAGATGTTTTTGGCGATGGAATGTTTAACGTCGATGGTGAACTATGGATTCAACAAAGGAAGGCTTATGTGGTAGAGTTTAACTCTGCATCTAGTCTCACTTATGTGTTGAAGTCGGTACAAGACTCATTGCGCCAAAATTTGATCCCTATTATGGATAACACCATATCCAAGGGAAGCGCGATCGATCTTCAAGACATGTTCTTGCGTTTCACGTTTGACAACATCTGCAAAATTGCGTTTGGAGTGGAAGTGGGGTGTTTAAGTCCATCTCTCCCAGCGATTCCTTTTGTTAAAGCATTCGACGATGCTATTGAAGCATCCTATAGTCGATTTATAACGCCTATCCTTTTGAGAAAGATCATGAGGTTTTTGGGTTTGGGGATCGATGCGAAACTTCAGTCTGCTCTGAAGACCATCGATCAGTTTGTCATGGAGATCGTTTCATCTAGAAGGGAGGAATTGGGTATGGAAAAAAATGGGATGTGGGATAGCCGTGCAGATTTATTATCTATTTTTACCTCTAAAGGTGTATATCTATTGAAAATGTGCACAATTAATGATCTTTTAACATTATTTAACCTTAAACTCCTAATCTGATGTCTATGCATTGAAATGCTGGCATATTCTTACTCGTCCTTGAATGGGTCAGATTTATTGTTTATAACTTTATTGCATTTATCAAGGCATCCATTAACATGTTTACTTTTTAACATTTACCTAATCACATTAAAAAATTACTGTAAAGATATGTAATTGCCACGTTTAAAAAATTAAGTAGTATTAAACAGTCGCATCTAAATAAATGCCCACTTTCTACTTCTGAACAGGCCGTCTAATGCCCACGCGTTTTAATGCAGCCAAACGTTTCATATTACCACAAACGAATTACAACAGACATTTTATATTGGCGACATACATTCTCAGCCAATACCTTTCAGCGTTCTTAGCGGCGACGTATGCTAGTTATGAAATCTCTTGACAAAAATGGAGTCCCGTATTCCGACACGTTCTTAAGAGGCATTTGTCTAAGCTTCATTCTTGCCGGGAGCGACACAACATCCGTGGCACTTTCCTGGTTCTTTTGGCTGCTTCTTCAACATTTCCATGTCAAGAAAACATTTTGTAAGAGATCCACCGCATTTTAGAGAACAGACAAGCTAATGTCAAACCCGGTGATCCACTTTGTTTCAGGAGCTGAAAGAAATGCATTATCTGCATGCATGTCTATCCGAGACAATGAGACTTTACCCTCCTGTGCCATTGGGCAGAAAGGAGGCGATAGAGGATGAGGTCTTGCCTGATGGGACGCTAATAAAGATAGGCACTGGTATTATCTACGTTACTTACGCCATGGGACGAATGGAAAGCATATGGGGCAGAGACTGCATGGAATTCAAACCAAAGAGATGGCTTAATGATAAGGGTTTTTTTGTGAATCAATCTGTTTACAAATATCCCTCGAATGTGTATGGGGACGGATTTTGCATATTTACAAATGAAGCACATAGCGGCATCTTACATCTTATATCGTTACAGAGTGAGACTGGTTAATGAAGTTGAACAAGTGAAATATAAAGTGGGTGGATTGACTATCTTTATAAAGACTGGGCTTCCGATGGCGTTTCAACCGAGGGTAATTGAGCAATCAGGGTTTATATGGTGTATTACAGTGTCTACAGATATATTTGTAGGATAAGATTTAGTTTACAAAGGATAAGATGAAGGAGTTCTTCGAACTCAAACTGGGCAACATGACCATTGATGAGTATGAACGAAGTTTTCTGGAACTGTTGAAGTATGTTCCGTTCATTAAAGATGAGGCTGTTAAAATTCAGAGGTATCTGAGTGGACTGCCACC
>ML777258.1:679987-693066 GCA_009831015.1 Picea engelmannii | reverse complement strand
CCTCCCGAACAGATCTGACGGTTCTCACACCATCAGTGTAGAAACCTGTCTTCCTATGGTCGCAGACCATACCAGCTGCAATTTCACAGCATCGCTAAACCTCCTGAGCTTACAAACGTGGTCAAGCAACTACTTGACGCACTCGAACAAACCAACGTCCGAAATTAGCCATTCCAGGCTTAATTTCCCCTCACAGTTTCGGTCCAAAGACCGCTCCACTGGCCCATCTAGGCTCAGTGTCGAAACCTTGGCTCTGATAAGATTTAGTTTACAAAGTAATGTGCTCTCGTGGTGTCCTGTTGTGAATGTTTGGAAAAACCCATTTATTACATGATGAAATTTCGTTCTATTTAAGTATTTTATTAATACAAAGTACTTTATTAATGTAATGTAATGTGCATAGTGAATCTTGTTATAAAAATCAATCTCTTTATTTGGTTAGCGAAAACAAAATTTTTGATTGATACAATTAAAAAGTTTAGGATGGGAAGAACCAAACATTTGTCACTTATGTAAAAAGGGTTTTGAAATATTTATTTATTTATTAGTAAAATGTGTATTTATTTCATAAATTTGGAGCATAAATTGAAGTGGTTAAAGCTAACGAAAAAATGGGAGGGGACCTCTATGAGTGAATGTTTTGAATATTGGGTAAAGAAGGACTGAAAGTATTCAACACAACACTACCTTGTTTGATCAACTGACATATATGATTAGAACTTAATAAGACAATCTTTGAGAGTGGGTGTCTATCTATCAACACTGTTTGTTACAAGATTTTTGGGGGTTGAAATGTGTAAAGATTATCCAAAAAGAGCCATCTCACAGATCTATAAAGCCTCTATTACAATATGGGATGACTACTCATTGGTTTGACAGAGCTGCCCAAAATAATGAACAAAAGAGTGGAGCATGAGGTTTGATAAGTGGACTTTCAAATGTGGTGCAGGCACTAATACAAGAGCATCATTCCTTGGAGTTTGGGCTACTCACACTTGGAAACAAGGCTTAATATTGTGGATTTGCAGGTACTTGGGCACTCAAGAATTTCCCTTGAATGTTGGAAAGAGATAATCAATCAAAGATCTCAACAATGTCTTTTATTTGATCTCCTACAAATGTATTTTCTAAGAATCAAATATGGAGGCTCACTTAATTTCAAAGACATCACTATAAAAGCATGGGGGGAAAATAAAATATCACAAGTTGATAGATAGTCATGAGGAACCTACACTTATACTTAAACTTTATTAGGACTACCATAGAAGTATCTAATTCACATGTTTTGTGTAGGTTTTAACTTTCCCATTAAAGGACTCATTACTATGTTTTTATATAAACACTTATGTGATAGATTTCACCAGTGGATGGAAACAACTTTGTAGTATCAAATCTATACTCCCTAGAATCAAGGGAAGGTAGTCTTTCTTATAAAAACAATTATGTATTTTTGGTCTCTTACCAAATATTAATTGTAAAATTATAGTTATTCTCATGTACAATTAAGAAAAGAAAGATATTATATTGTATAAGTTAACTTCTTATAATTTCAAAGTTGTATATTTAATATTATTGTATCAAATATAAGTTAAATTTTTATAATTGTCAAGTTGTATATTTAATATTATATATATTTAATATTATTGAAATCTAATCATACAAAATTCATAAGCATTTTATTTTGTTAAATATTTTATTCAATTTATTTTAATATACAAAGCATAAATTATATAATATTTTTTTCAATAAAAAATAATTATTATTATTTAATAAATAATTTAAAAAAAAAATCATAAAATTAAAATAATCATTAAAAAAAATCTGATTCAAAATTATCTAAAAAAGTATAATGAATCACTATCACTACCAAATCTCTTTAAAAACATTACTTAAATCAATAGTAATTTCTCATTTAAAAACAAAACCTACAATGAATTACTACCAAATCTACTTAAACATATTTATCTACTCAATTTACATTCTCATGACAAACCAATCCACATTATTAAATATGTTTCATTTCAAGTTACACTTACATCTTAAATTAATGTACTTCACAAAAATTATATATAGGAATATAATTATAAAATATAATTCAAAATTTATTTAAAAAGTGAAATAAATAAACTAAAAATAAATTTTAATTGATAATTATATTACAAATTTTTTTATTAAAAAGTTTATCAAAACTAAAGAAAAATATTTAGTGAGATATTTTTTCAAGTTCTATTCTTTGTATCTTTTAAATACAAATGTACTTTTTTATTATCAATGAAACAACATTTTTAACTTGAAATGTAATATAAATTTGAATTTACATTATTAGTCTTTGACGTTGATGTATTGTTTGAATTATTGAAGTAAAAACTTTATTTTTTATATAATAAAAAAAACCTTATAAGTCATTGTCTTATTGGAGAATATATTGGAGGTCTTATTGTCTTATTGTTCCCAATGTTGTAAATGTTTAGATATCCAATGTTTTGAGCTTAGATGCTCTTTTTTAATTTTTATTACATTTTTACTGAAATGGTTACATACCGAAAGTTCTGAGCATCGACGTTGTTTTTTAATGTTTTTATTATTATTTCTATTTGTATTGAAATGTTTACATACCGAAGGTTTAGAGCATTGAAACATTTTTTGAGGTGCTTGAATAGGCCTGGCAACTTAAATGTTTACATAGTGCGAGGTCCTTAAACAAGCATGACAGCTTAAATGTTTGCATACCGTGAAGCCCTTAAACAACATGATAGCCTTAAATGTTTACCTAGATAGTCTTTTCAGAGTACATTTTTTTTCGAATTTTTCCATACAATGTTGCAGTGAATTTGGACAATATTGTTGTCCATCGCCAGTTGCATAGCCATTGTATGTTTCATACTTCTTCTATGCTTGGAATGCAATTTGGTCATCGTTGAAGATACATACATTATTTACTGGTTCGGTGCGTGTTTCTTGTTTGATGGTTCGTCGGTTGCTACTTGTTGTTGTTTGGTTCAACTTTGCAAATTTGAGGACCTACACCTGTGGTTGGACCTATCGGTGCTTGTCGCTTGCTTTTGTTTACTTGAGCTTTGCAGGGTTGGAGTCTTGCATGTGCAGTTGGAGCTGTTTTTATTTTATCATGTGGGGTCTAGGTGCTGCACCCACAATTGGACTTGTGCTTTTGTCGCTCATCATTTTAGAGTAAGTTTTAATGCCATAATTTCATTTATGTTCGTTCTTTGTGGTTCACTGTTTGCAGTTTGCAAGTAAGAATGTTTGATTATTTCTACTGACATGCTCATCATATGTTTCGGGTTCCTTCTATGCTTGGGCTGTAGTTTGGTAATCATTGGAGATACATATGTTGTTTATTGGTTTAGTGGTTGTTTCGTGTTCACTAGTTCATCGATTGGTGCTTGTTGTTATTTAGTTCAAGTTTGGGATTTTGAAGTCCTGGGGCTATACTTGGGTCTGTCTGTGCTTGCTAGCTGGTTTGTTGGTTGCTGTTTTATTTTGTTTTCCTCGGATTTGCAGGGTTGGGGTCCTGCGCCAATAGTTGGAGTTATTTTTTTGCACTTTGTGGTGTTCAGGTCTTGAACCTGCATGTGGACCTAGGGTTCTATCGTTTTTTGTGTTTGGCAAAGTTTATATCTGATGCCTGTCCCGTGTCCGCCTATCCTGCTCTTAAATTTTGCTCCAATTTTTTTTCCTAGCTCTGGACCATACCTACATGCCTTTGCAAAATGTTATTGTAGAAGAAAAGGATACTGAGATGGTGATATCAAGAGTGGTTTTCCGTGGATTAAAAATTGTATTATTAAATTTCTATGTTGTTTGGTGTGCAACACTGCTAGCATAATGAATGTGTTCTCAAATGCATCACACCATTTACATTTGGACGAAACCATTATCATTCTAGGATACTTCAGTGTTGACATGATACAAAATAGTGGTATAACAAATAATTGGACAACTACATGTGCAATTACAATGCCTGTTGTCTTTTTGTTAAGATAAAACATGGGCAAAATGCACTTATTAACCATATATGGTGAAATCTGCCCATATCACAATACAACCTCTTTATCCTATACACAGACTAGTGTGACCACAATACACTTTGTCTTGTACTTGAAATGTGAGATGTAAATCAAAGATACTGCAAAATTATATTTCCATGTCTCAAATCATATCTGCATACTTTGCTACAGAAAACAAAAAGCATTCAACTATGGTCATGCAATTTCTTAATATTTTATGGCTTGTAATATATTTTGGGCAGGTAAAACTTTATATAATTACAACCATGGATGAAGAAAAGCAAAGGTTCACATTTGTAACTATCTTTTATTATATTCCTTGATTCTCATTTACTATATGTACATATTACTTGTTCTCCCCTGCATGCCAGCTTCCATTCGTGTTCATTGTATTTTGTGCATTCTCACATTGAAACAAACATAATAGCTAGAGAAAATGAAGGAGTCTTTACCGAAAGTGTAGAAGAGGAGATACAAAGGTACATGTTTGTATTGTTATTTCATATTCCATTGTTTTGTATTTCATTTATTGTCCGTATATGTGTTGACCTAATTTATTGTATGTAAATATTGTGTATCTTCCTACATAATAACTTATCTTCATGTCCTTTTGTATTTTTTGTGTAGCTACATTGAAATAATTCGACCTCTGTTTAATTTTTTTACATGTCTTCCTACATACCGACTTCCTTCATGTCCATTGTATTTTTCTGCATTTCTACATTTAAACAACCATAGTAGCTCGAGAAGATGATGTTCTATTTTTCGCAAATGTAGAGGAGTTACAAAGGTGCATGCTTCTACTCTTATTTCATATTCTAGTGTTTATTTCATTTATTGTCTATATATTTTTTCTGCTTGTTCTACTGCTTTGTACCTATTTTACTGTATGTAGATACTACATATATTTCTACATAGTAACTTATCCTCATGTGAGTTGTATTCTCTTTGTTGCTACATTGAAATACATAGAACTGCATTTCTTTCTACATACTAACTTACCTTCATGTCCACTACATGTTCGGCATTGCTACATTGAAAGAAATAGATTGGATGGACAAGAGGATGAGTTCTTATATGCCACAACAGAGGGGTATGAAGTACAATCTTGGAAAAGGTATATCAGTTGTGCTAGTAAATCAAACACACAAAACAAGTGGGTGCATTTAATATTGGATTGGAAAACGATGATTTGGCAACAATGGGCCTTTGTTGAGACTTCTCGTTTCTAAACATTTCCCTCCCCATTTCTAATTTTCCCACTTTCTATTATCCCTTTTTTTTCCTTCTTCTATACTTAACCGAATTCCCCTTCGTTTTTCTCGTCTACTTTCGCTTTCTGGTTGCTTTGCTTAGTCGTCTTTCCAAAAAATGTCTAGGTGAGCGGGTTAGCAGACTCACGGGTTCACATTTATACCCATGCTTCTATATCATGACTCTGACCGATGATTTCCTCATTCCATACTTAGCCAAGTTTTTTGATCGTAGGTTCTTAAGCTGGCGGGTTCAATATTGTGCCTCTAGCTTCAAAGGTTCTGCAATATACAGTATGGCCATCGTACCCCCCTATCATGTCTTATTCCCCATTAGACATTTTTGCAATCAAAAAATCCGAGGCATACAATTTGACCATCGGGTCCTCATATTTTCTGAGTATCCCTTCACACCCTATTTCATATTCCATCTCCTTTGACCCTGTATGTGACATTTAGAACAATTATGGACAATATACAATGCCTATGCTTATTTAGTCCTTATGATGTTCATCTACACATGCTTGCATAAGAAAAACTTAGACTAGTGACATGGCCATGAGCATTCAGTCATTGCAAACATCAATGGGCCGACAAGGCCAAAGGTAACGATTCATATATTGTGTTCCTCATATGTTTACTAAAAAAATATCCTCAGCTATTTATTCATATATGCCATGGTAAATATATTGATGGAATTTACAACACATACTTTTCAGTTCACAAGAAGTATCAATGAGCGCAACTGAGACGACGAACATAGAGTAAATTCCACAGACTAAGAGGTCTAGTTGCAAAAATATGGCTCCATACTTCATCCCAGTTGTGCGTCTACTTGTACATTTATGCTAGGAAAAAAAAATAATACTAATGCAGACTACCATTCACATTACTTTTCTTTTTCAAAAAACGTCACCATGTCTAAACTTATAACACCCAAAATACTATCAATAGAGGGCTTGAACAATCATTGAATTAGACAAGTGCTCGTCAGGGACACAATGGCCATCTATAGCACCTACTTGGACAAGGAAAAAAAAACTAGATACATTATGTGTGTAGACATGACAAAAAACGAAGCCCTGATGATAGCCACACTAACTATTCTCACACAACTTGTCCAAAAACATGCAGAAAAGATATTGTTGGGTAATGGGATATCCATTACAAATTTTAATATATTGCCTAAAACAGTATATGACCGTGGTGATTGTGATCGGATTGTATCGCTCAACAAAACAAGTATTGTGGAAAAAATTCCCGCTATTTGTTCAGAATATCGTTTCGTCCCAGACACAACTATCAACCAACTTGCACAAAGCAATGACACTTACCCAAACAGAACCATTGGTGTATCTGTCACACTCACGAGAAAACTTGGCTCACAACATATTCTCCATATAAAATATGGAGAGTTAGACAACGAAAAGGCAATGGTATCATTCTCCATATCCAGTTTTGTCCTTTCCTTTAACATGTCCATGTATCTCGATTATATTACACAATTATTTCACTGTTCCATGTTGCAACTGCAATTGTTTGAATGGAACAACAATTGCATAAAGGGAAATTTCCACTTATGCTCTTCAAAAATATAACAAAGAAAAAAGATTTCAAAGAAAGGATCTTCCACACAACCCAAGCAACATTTGTAACAAAATTGCGAACAAACATAGTACAGGATCTCAAGAAACTAATGAGCTCTACAACAACTGAGCGTATACATCTACAATTTTATCCTCACTTTGCTCATACAAATTGCCTTCACCAATTTTTTGCAGTTTTTCTTTTTTTGTTGTGTAGTTGTATATTATATTGTTCAATATATTAACTGCTATGCTCACATGCCCAGGTTGAGGGTGTTTTGGTTGCAGTGAATGCGTACTCGACCCCCTTCGAGCCTGTATGTGCCAAATGAAGCTCTCCTGCTTCTGCTTCTACTTTCATAAATGATGATACAATTGATTGTATACGATGTAGTAAAAAATGGCCTTACATATATAGACATTGCCTCAATGCTACCATCTGAACTGTGGGAAACACAATCATACATTGTACAATTAGACAACCTCTGTTACAAGATGTGCTTCCTGGGTTAACATAATTTCCCTATGAAGTGTACCTATAGAAAAAGACAAATAATGTCTACATGTTGCACGACTTTCGGATACATAGAAACTTTACCTTAAATGATGACAATACAATACTACCTATCGAATGAAAAAACAAATCATATCAAGCTTTGGCAGGAAACGTAAAACTCTCACGTGTGTCTGTAATTTTTCTTCAATACCCAAATGAATGTTCTTCGGAATTGAGTTCTTCTGTGTTTACATCTATGGTTGTAACATTTTCTTTCCAGATATTTTGTCTCTTTTTGTTTACTTGAAAAAACAAAGAGAATCTAACTACAAATCAAATCGCTTTTGTTATTTTGATGTTTTTTTGCATCTCCGAGTAAGAATTTTGCATATTTGTTGGGGTGTCCAAATGAAAACAAAATGGTGGCTAGATGTAGATTTGTTGGAGGCGTATGCACCTTTTTGTGTGCCCAAATTGGAAAAATGTTTTCTAACTATATAGCCATTGTAGGATTTCTGCATTTTTGGGGTACCTAAAGAAAAAAGAAGATGATCTCCAACTATACATTTATAGTATGATATCTGCATTTTATCGATGCCCTAATTGAAAAAGAGGAGCTCAACATGGATTGAAGCATGAGCTTGAGATCTTCAGGACTCGCTATAGAGATTGGGGAATTCGGGCATTGGAATTAATATAGGCAGGTGCATTTATTGTTGATGTACAAGCGCATAAGATTGTTCAGTCCATAAATGGGAAGCATGAGGGAAAACCCCATATAAAGTATCCAACTGTGAATAACTTAGGCCCATCCTTTGAAATGAATGCTTGCCACAAAACCATGTTGGAAAATGTTCACCATAATGTCACAAAGCAAAAAGTTAGTAACATGTTGAGGTTTTGGCATGCGTGATTGTGATGTTGGTGGAAGGATGTTAGGCTTAGGAACATTGGAGCATGACATCAAGGGTTATATAAATTTGAGTTTTTCATTATGAGTTATATAATTTTATGTTTTTTAGTGAGGGTTAAGTTGCATCATGAAGAATTTTAAACTATGGGAAAGATAAATGTTATAAAACATTTTCATATGTTACGAGCAAAAAAAATGAGGATGAGTTAAAGAAAATTTCACGTTACTTTGACAATTACATAAGCAACCTTATCGTTGATGTTAAATAAATTAATAAAAATACAAAAGATTGTGTTTAACTTTCATAAATTAAAAGTTCAACTTTAATATCGTATCATATTGTGACAATTTAAATGTAAAAAGAGAAATAACTTTAATATTGAATTTCGTAATGAAGTTTTGTTTATCATATAAATTTTTTATGAATAATATGAGACATAACAACATATGGAAAGTACAAACATAGAAGGAAAGAAAAATAAACTATAGTTTACATGTATAAAGGAATTTAAAAAATTGCATTTCAAAAATATTATGACAATTTAAAAGTAATAAAACGACTAAGTTGAATGGAAATAATTATTGAAGAGATAGATTTCTTTAAGATATGGCATAATAAAATAAATAATAGTAATATAGTTCTCTTAAATGTAATGTAATATACTAAATGTGAAAAGTAAAAAGAAAAAAAATTATGTTAAGAAATAACTAAAATATGAAAATTAACAACAATNAATATTTTAATGAACAATATAAAAAAAAAAAAAAAACAATACATAGAATATAGAAAGAAATGGATAAAATTTATAATTTTAAATATTTTGCATAAAAAAATATTTATTCCAAACAATAATATTCAAGACAATCTTAAATGAGATAAGCATTTTTACATTGAATTGGAATATGATATAAAAAAATAATATTATTAGATATTTGAATAAAGTAAATTAGTTTATAATAGTATAACTTTAACCTTCTTTATATTTAATTAGAACATATATAATATAAACAAATAATATTTTTTTAATTAATATTTTTGTCATTGTATAATATAGTTTATTTTAAATCATATCTTATAAGAATATTTAATTTTTGTTATTGTATAAAAAATGTTAATTTTTTTCATTATAAAAAAATAAAATGCATTATGCAATCTAGTATTTAAAAATCAATCAATTATTTTATATAATTGGATACCCATTTTTACATTGAATTGGAATATGATATAAGAAAATAATATTATTAGATATTTGAATAAAGTAAATTAGTTTATAATAATATAATTTTAACTTTCTTTATATTTAATTAGAACATATATAATATAAACAAATAATATTAGAAATATTTTTGTCATTGTATAATATAATTTATTTTAAGTCATATCTTATAAGAATATTTATTTTTTGTTATTGTATAAAAAATGTTAATTTTTTTCATTATAAAAAAATAAAATGCATTATGCAATCTAGTATTTAAAAATCAATCAATTATTTTATATAATTGGAATATATATAATATAATTTTTAATTGTTATTTTTCTCTTTATTTTAAGTAATATGTTATAATAATATTTTATTTTTGTTATTGTATATAAAAATACTAATTAATCGCCCAATGGAAATGGGAGTTTTTGAGTTCTTAGTTAAGTTTGTGTAGACTTGAAATGAGTATTTTGTTTAGTTCATTAATATGCAGAACAAAGAATCATTTATATGTTACATAATTTAACATGGGAATATATGAATAGAGAATCGTTTATTTGTTACATAATTTAACATGGTAAATTACCTTTGGGTTTTAGAGCTTACCATTGTAGACAAGGGAGAGGCATACATGTAAATATAAAATATGGTAGCAACTAACCCGTGCATAATAGTTTTCAGATATTTCCATGCACTACAAATAAAGATACCAGAGCGGATAACCACCATGAACAACCTAAAGATATCGGCCTAGCTACATATCCATATTCCCATTAGAAGCAGTTTCCCTCTCCTTCCCTCACATAAATCAAACTTTTGATGCTAAGAGCTTAAATCAGTTTTTTCTTTCTTGAAGTCTGAAAAAAAAAATCGAAATGATTCAGAATCATCAAAAGATCAAATGATTTGAAATGAATGCACTAAAATAACTATGTCAACAACAATGGTATTATCTATATATTTATACCTTCATTTTCTTTGGAGCATAAGAAAGGAACAAGAAAACATAAACCAACTCGATGGCAACCCTGGTGCCATTTATGGTGCTCACAAGAAGGTTGTTAGCAGAGACAAAGGGAAGTCCATACCACACAGATAACAAATAGTTCATGAGCATAGATATGTATGCGACACCAGAGAACGGTTCAGTGGATTAATTCTTCATAATTCTCCAGAATGTGATTCTGCACAACAGATTCACAGAAGCAATAGGTCAATATAGAAATAATCAAACATAACTCAATGAAGGATTATTATATACACTCAGCATAATTGACAACAATACTCACAGTCCAGGGTGTTGACCATATTTTACCCTAAAAGTGAAGGTAATCATTTGTTATTGATCTCTTACAACCCATATCCTTGGCATTAACAACAACGAAGAAATCAATCAGAATAATTTCCAGCGATGTGATCTAATTCCAGCGATACAATTAGCTTAATTAATTTTAACTCCAATGCACATTGTCGAGAACTTAACATCAAGCTCATCGAAACAAACCAGAACTTAACGTCAAGCTCATCGAAACAAACAAACAACAAGCACAACAGGACTTAACATCAAGCTCATCAAAACAAACCAACAAAAAACACAAAATACAACAAATTTGATTCCTATAGATGAAAATACAACAACAACAAAGCTCAAAATACAACAGCGTTGATTTCTGTCCATCAAAATTTAAATGGTTTTAAAAACCCAAGCTCCTAACTGCAATTATAATAACAATACATGCAATTCGAAATACAAGCCTGATAAAGGCCAACCATTGAAGGCAGACCAGTTCATGGTCGGATTGCCTTCCCCGCATGCAGGGAAAACCTAAATTTATCATAGCATGTCAAATACCCTGAAAATTGAAGAAAACTAATTGCAGAAATTATAATTGAAGAAAACTGATTACATAAATTTTTACAGATGATGTTACCTATCTGGCTTGATGATTTGATACCCTCTTCATGGTGTGATATGTTGTTCTATGGCTTTTGCTCCAAACACATATAAACATGTTTTTCTATAGCTTTTTCTCCAAACACATATAAAGTTCTATGCTAGAAATACATATAATCCAGTTATGTGAAGAAAGGCTAAAATATGAAACGACATAAAGACAATACACGATTCACACTTCATATGAAGCGTGCGTTTCCCTGGTAATTTTTAAAAACGTGCATTGTAATGAGACGGAACGTGTGCCCCCAATATAAAACGTGTGTGGTTATAATTGGAGAAGGAACGCATGCCCCTAATATAAAACGTTTGTGGTAATTCGTGTGTGGTAATATGAAACGTTTGGCTGCATTAGGTTTATAAATGGAACATGTGGGCATCAGAGGACGGATTCAGAAGCAGAAAGTGGGCATTTATTTAAATACCACAGTTTAATCCTAAACGTGGCAATTACATATCCTTACAGTAATTTTTTAATGTGATTAGGTAAATGTTAAAAAATAAACATGTTAATGGATGCCTTGATAAATGCAAGAAAGTTATGAACAATAAATCTCACTCATTGAATTTGGAGGATGACTAAGAATATACCAACATCTTCAATGAGTAGCCATCATATTAGGGTTTAAGGTTAAATAAGGTTAAAAGATCATTAATTATGCCCATTGTCAATAGGTATAAGCCTTATCGGCGTAATTAATGAAAATTTAATTATGTGATTGTGGTATTTTTATTTATAGTAACCATTTTTAATTATTTTGATTGATACATAGTTTAAAAAATTTGAAAATTATGTGATTGTGAGAGTTCTATTTACCTCATCCATTTTTTATTGTTCTATTTATATCATATCTTTTTTATTATGTAGTTGTTGGGAAAGTTGTAAAGATGCAATTAATTCATGATACCACCAGTCCATTGTCGCAACCGGTAGGCGTGATGATAAGTGTGCATAGAATTCCTTGGCTTCTGGCATGCTTCTTGAGAGTGTGGGGATGGATAGCTACGTTGTCTTCATCGTCAGCTTCCTTGCTTTCACATACTATGTTCTCATTCTCAGCAGCAGAAAAGCAAAGAACGGAGCCCCTCCAGAAGGGGTGCTCCCGTCCTTGTCTATACATTTCAACAATCTGCACGATTCGATTTCACGAATCCTTATCGGGTGTGAAGAATCTAAAACAAAATGAGTTACGTGCTCAGTGAAGAGTCACACCCAGAAAATTTCAGATTCAAAAAATACAAAAATCTGTTTTAAAATCTGCAGCTATAACTGAGAAGACAGAGAAAAAAACTCATATAAAAATCTGGAAATCACTGTCACAGATTTAAATTCAAATAGTAAAAGAAAGAGGGTACAAAGTACCTCTGTTACAAAACAGTGAAAAACAGAGGATGCTCTATTTTCACACTAATAAAACTCAGACTAGTCGATTACAGTGCACTAAAAACTTATCACTAACAAGTAAACTTACTAACACACATTACATTTCTAAAACAGAAATTACATTCTGTATATATAGAATCTGATCAGCTTCGAATGCAAGGAAAACGTGGAATAAAAGAGAAGAAACGTGTCCGTTTAGAATCAGCAAGTGGCAGAAACGGTTATTTGATGAAGAAAAACCTCCAGCTGTTCACAAACATGCC
>ML777258.1:662549-675061 GCA_009831015.1 Picea engelmannii | reverse complement strand
GGCGTAGAGGATGAGGTCTTGCCTGATGGGACGCTAATAAAGATAGGCACTGGTATTATCTATGTTACTTACGCCATGGGACGAATGGAAAGCATCTGGGGCAGAGACTGCATGGAATTCAAACCAAAGAGATGGCTTAATGACAAGGGATTTTTTGTGAATCAATCTGTTTACAAATATCCCTCGAATGTGTATGGGGGGGGGATTTTGCATATTTACAAATGAAGCACATAGCGGCATCTTACATCGTTACAGAGTGAGACTGGTTAATGAAGATGAACAAGTGAAATATAAAGTGGGTGGATTGACTATCTTTATGAAGACTGGGCTGCCGATGGCGTTTCAACCGAGGGTAATTGAGCAATCAGGGTTTATATGATGTATTAGAGTGTCTACAGATATATTTGTAGGATAAGATTTAGTTTACAAAGTAATGTGCTGTCGTGGTGTCTGTGTTGTGAATGTTTGGAATAACCCATTTATTATATGATGGGATTTCGTTCTATTTAAGTATTTTATTAATACAAAGTACTTTATTAATATAATGTAATGTGTATAGTGAATCTTGTTATAAAAATCAAGCTCTTTATTTGGTTAGGGAAAACAAAATTTATTAAAAATTAAAACAAAATATTTCAAAACATTTGTCACTTATGTCAAAACGGTTTTGAAATATTTATTCATTTATTAGTAAAATGTGTATTTACCTAATAAATTTGGAGCAAAATTTTAAGTGGTTAAAGCTAACGAAAAAATGGGAGGGGACCTTCATGAGTGAATGTTTTGAATATTGGGCAAAGAAAGAGTCAAAGTATTCAACACTACTTTGTTTGGTTAGTTGAGATATATGGTTAGAACTTAATAAGAAAATCTTTGAGAGTGGGTGTCTATTTATCAACACTGTTTGTTATAAGATTTTTGGGGGTTGAAATGTGTAAAGATTATTCAAAAAGAGCCATCTCACATATATATAAAGCCTCCATTACAAAATGGGATGACTACTCGTTGGTTTGACATAGCTGCCCAAAATAATGAACAAAAGAATGGAGCAGGAGGTTTGATAAGGAATAATGAACATAGAATGTATAAGTGAACTTTCAAATGTGGTGCAGGCGCCAATACAAGAGCATAATTCCTTTGATTTTGGACTATGACACTCAGGAATTTCTCTTGAATGTTGGAAAGAGATAATCAATCAAAAATCTCAACAATGTCTTTTATTTGATCTCCTACAAATGTATTTTCTGAGAATCAAATATGGAGGCTCACTTAATTTCAAAGAGATCACTATAGGAGCATGAGGGGAAAATAAAATATCACAAGTGGATAAATGGTCATGAGGGACCTACATTTATACTTAAGCTTTATTAGGATTACCATAGAAGTATCTAGTTCACATGTTTTGTGTAGGTTTTGACTTTCCCATTAGAGGACTCATTACTATGTTTTTGTTTAAGCACTTATGTGATAGATTTTACGGGTGGATGGAAGCGACTTTGTAGTATCAAATCTATACTGGCTAGAATCAAGAGTAGGTGGTCTTTTTTTCTTTTGTAGAAAAATAATTATGTATTTTTTTATCTCTTACCAAATATTATATAAATATAATGAGAAATTTTATTTATAGAAAAATCTTATAATATTTTATGATGATATTTAATTAAATTAAGAAAAATCTTTTGGGTGTTGTGAGATTTAATAGTAAAATTATAGTTATTCTCATGTACAATTAAATTAAGAAACGAAAGATATTGTATTGTATAGGTTAATTTCTTATCATTTTTAAGTTGTATATTTAATATTATTGTATCAAGTATAAGTTAACTTTTTATAATTGTCAAGTTGTATATTTAATATTATTTAAATCTAATCATACAAAATTCAAAATTATTTTATTTTGTTAGATATTTTATTCAATTTATTTTAATATACAAAGTATAAATTATATAATATTTTTTTCAATAAAAAATAATTATTATTATTTAATAAATAATTTATTTAAAAAATTAAAAAAAAAAATCATAAAATTAAAATAATCATTAAAAAAAATTAATTTAAAATTATCTAAAAGAGTGTAAAATGAATCACTATCACTACCAAATCTCTTTAAAAACATTACTTAAGTCAATACTAATTTCTCATTTAAAAACAAAACCTACAATGAATTGCTACCAAATCCACTTAAACATATTCATCTACTTAATTTACATTCTCATGACAAACCGATCCACATTATTAAATATGTTTCATTTCAAGTTACACTTACATCTTAAATTAATGTACTTCACAAAAATTATATATATATATATATGAATATAATTATAAAATATATTTAAATTAAATTTAAAATATAATTCAAAATTTATTTAAAAAGTGAAATAAATAAACTAAAAATAAATTTTAGTTGATAATTATATTACAATTTTTTTTATTAAAAAGTTTGATCAAAACTAAAGAAAAATATTTAGTAAGATATTTTTTCAAATTCTATTCTTTGTATTTTTTAAATATAAATGTATTTTTTTATTATCAATGAAACGACATTCTTAACTTGAAATATAATATAAATTTGAATTCACATTATTAGTCCTTGTGGTTTGTATTGTTTGAACTATAAGTAAATTGTTTATCTTTTATATAATAATAAAAACCTTATATGTTATCGTTTCATTGGAGAATATATTGGAGGTTTTAGTGCCACTTTCATTGTTCCCAATGTTGTAAATGTTTAGATATCCAAAGTTTTGAGCTTAGATAACTTTTTTAATTTTTATTACATTTTTACTAAAATGTTTACATACCGAAAGTTCTGAGCATCGATGTTGTTTTTTAAGGTTATTACTATTATTTTTATTTGTATTGAAATGTTTACATACCGAAGGTTTAGAGCATTGAAACTTTTTTTGAGGTGCTTGAATAGGCCTGACAGCTTAAATGTTTACATAGCGCGAGGTCCTTAAACAAGCCTGACAACTTAAATGTTTACATACCGTGAGGCCCTTAAACAACATGACAACCTTAAATGTTTACCTAAATAGGATTTTCAGAGTACATTTTTCCTCGAATTTTTCCATACAATGTTGCAGTGAATTTGGACAATATTGTTGTCCATCACCAGTTGCATAGCCATTGTATGTTTCATACTTCTTCTATGCTTGGAATGTAATTTGGTCATTGTTGAAGATACATACATTGTTTACTAGTTTGGTGTGTGCTTCTTGTTTGATGGCTCGTCGGTTGCTACTTATTGTTGTTTGGTTCAACTTTGCAAGGTTGAGGACCTGCACCTGGGGTTGGACCTATCAGTGTTTGTTGCTTGCTTTTGTTTACTTCAACTTTGCAAGGTTGGAGTTCTGCATGCATAGTTGGAGCTGTTTTTATTTTATTTTGTGGGGTCCAGGTGCTGCACCCACAATTCGACTTGCGCTTCTATCGTTCATCGTTTCAGAGTAAGTTTTGATGCCATAATTTCATTTCCATTCATTCTTTGTGGTTCACTGTTTGCAGTTTGCAAGTAAGAATGTTTGATTATTTCTACTGACATGCTTGTCATATGTTTCGGGTTCCTTCTGTGCTTCGGCTGTAGTTTGGTAATCATTGGAGATACATATGTTGTTTACTGGTTTAGTGGTTGTTTCTTGTTCTCTAGTTCGTCAGTTGCTGATTGTTGTTGTTTAGTTCAAGTTTGCGATTTTGAGGTCCTGGGGTTGCAGTTGGGTCTGTTCATGCTTCCTCGCTGGTTTGTTGCTTGTTGTTTTATTTATTTTTCTTTGGATTTGTAGGGTTGGGGTCCTGCACCGATAGTTGGAGCTATTTTTTTGCACTTTGCAGTGTTCAGGTCCTAAACCCGCATGTGGACCTGCGGTTCTGTCATTTTTCGTGTCTGGCGAAGTTGAGATCCGATGCCTATCCCGTGTCTGCCTATCCTTCTCTTAAATTTTGCTCCAATTTTTTTTCCTGGCTCTGGACCATACCTACATGCCTTTGCAAAATGTTCTTGTAGAAGAAAAAAATACTTAGATGGTGATATCAAGAGTGGTGTTCCATGGATTACAAATTGCAGTATTTAGTTTCCATGTTGTTTGGCGTTCAACATTGCTAGCATAATGAATGTGTTCTCAAATGCATCACACCTTTTACATTTGGACGAAACCATTATCATTCTAGGATACTTCAGTGTTGAGATGATACAAAATAGTGGCATAACAAATAATTGGACAACTACATGTGCAATTACAATGCCCGTTGTCTTTTTGTTAAGATTAAACATGGGCAAAATGCACTTATTAACCATATATGGTGAAATTTGCCCATATCACAATACAACCTCTTTATCCTATACACAGACTGGTGTGACCACTATACAGTTTGTCTTGTACTTGAAATATGAGATGTACATCAAAGATACTGCAAAATTATATTTCCATGTCTCTAAGCATATCTGGATACTTTGCTACAGAAAACAAAAATCGTTCAACTATGATCATGCAATTTCTTAATATTTTATGTCTTGTAATATATTTTGGGCAGGAAAAACTTTATATAATTATAACCATGGATGAAGAAAAGCAAAGGTTCACGTTTCTAACTATCTTTTATTATATTCCTTGATTCTCATTTACTGTATATACATATTACTTTTTCTCCCCTGCATGTCAGCTTCCATTCATGTTCATTATATTTTGTGCATTCTCACATTGAAACAAACATAATAGCTAGAGAAAATGAAGGAGTCTTTACCGCAAGTGTAGAAGAGGAGATACAAAGGTACATGCTTGTATTGTTATTTCATATTCCATTGTTTTGTATTTCATTTATTGTCTGTATATGTGTTCACCTAATTTATTGTATGTAAATATTGTGTATCTTCCTACATAATAACTTATCTTCATGTCCTTTGTATTTTCTGTGTAGCTACATTGAAATAAATCAAACTCTGTTTATTTTTTTTACATGTCTTCCTGCATACCGGCTTCCTTCATGTCCATTGTATTTTTCTGCATTGCTACATTTAAACAACCATAGTAGCTGGAGAAGATGATGGACTCTTTTCCGCAAATGTAGAGGAGGAGTTACAAAGGTGCATGCTTCTACTCTTATTTCATATTCCAATGTTTATTTCATTTATTGTCTGTATATTTTTTATACTTGTTATACTTCTTTGTACCTATTTTTTTTGTAAATAAGAAAGAAAATTATATTAAGTTCCTGCTATAACTGCAGTAGAGCACCAAAATACAGACATGTCCAAAATGCATATGCTGGACTGCTCCAACAGAGGGGAAACCAGTCCAGCTTACCCAGCCAGTTCAAAAGTCAAAGAGTCATAAACTTAGGTAATATAAACCATGTTCAAACTGATCATCAGCTAAGACCAGGAGACTGACAGGACTACACAAAAACAAACAGAGGATCTAAACACCTGGCAGGAAGGATGGCCACATGGAGGGAGGTCCCCTGGCCATGGCTCTTCTTCAATGTATGTTGGCTCGTAAGATGGCTCGTCTGCCTCGTCGCGCGCGATTCCTTTATCTCGGCTGTCGTGCTCAGTCTTCGTCGGTTCCCTGCTGACTGGTCGTTGAGCTATGTTCGGTTCTGCATCTGTAGCAATAGTTGGTGCCTCCCTTGGCGTATCTACAACCGGTTCCAAAGTAAGATCCCCCTGCATGGAGGATATAAGATGGAGGCAACTCGCCACCTTTTCATCAGTGGCTTGAAGGCGATAGTTAAGATCTGCCATTTCTTGTCTCAGCTCAAAAACCAGGCCATGCATGATGAGCAGACGGTCTCTAAAATGCACCCTGTCGAAAGAGCCAGTTGAATGCAGTTCATCTCGCTTAGGCGCGCCCTGAGGAAGAGGGTCGCTACTTGAGCCAAGGCTTGGTGCAGGGGGATGGAACTTCACCAAGGGATCGAGAAGGTGGCTCAAGAGGGAGATTGGCGGGCGGGGGGTTGTAGCAGCTAGAGAATCTTGCGGGAGAGTAGCAAGAGAATCCGACTGAGGACGAGGGGATGGCCAGCCAGAAGACGAACCAGGAGGCGTGACCGGGGGCTGACGGGGCCTCCAAGGAGAGCCCCGCTTCGGCCTTCCCCTCGGGCGCATCATTATGTACGCAGAGTGGGTGAAGATGCAGGAAAGAAGCGTCCAATGCAGGAGAGGGATCGGAAGACCGTCTGGCCTGTGCTTTGACAAGAGGAGCCTTGCGGATATTAGTCGGGAGCAAATGACATAGAAAGTGAGCCGGGCCATTCTGGAAACACTTGGAAGGGGAGGCCTGCGTGAATGCGACATTAATGCCCCCTCAAATCTCCGTAAAACGTAATTAAATTTCATGGAGGGTGGCGAGCTGCAGCACGAGCCCATCACGTGCCTCCATGCTATGATGGCTTGTGTCAGCCCCTCCTCCTTGCCACGATGGACACCCTAGCACCCCATCCAGGGTCTTTGTACCTATTTTACTATATGTAGATACTACGTATATTTCTACATAGTAACTTATCCTAATGTGAGTTGTAGTCTCTTTGTTCCTACATTGAAATAAATAGAACTGTATTTCTTTTTGCATACTAACTTACCTTCATGTCCATTGTATGTTTGACGTTGCTACATTGAAAGAAATAGATTGGATGGACAATAGGATGAGTTCTTTTATGCCACAACAGAGGGGGATGAAGTACAATCTTGGAAAAGGTATATCAATTGTGCTAGTAAATCAAACACAGAAAACAAGTGGGTGCATTTAATTTTGGACTGGAAAATGATGATTTGGCAACAATGGGCCTTTTTTGAGACTTCTTGTTTCCAAACATTTCCCTCCCCATTTCTAATTTTCCCACTTTCTATTATCCCTTTTTTTTCCCTCTTCTATACTTAACCGAACTCCCTTTCGTTTTTCTTGTCTACTTTTTCTTTCTGGTTGCTTTGCTTAGTCGTCTTTCGGAAAAATGTCTACGTGAGTAGGTTAGAAGACTTACGAGTTCACATTTATACCCATGCTTCTATATCATGACTCCGACCGACGATTTCTTCATTCCATACTTAGCCAAGTTTTTCGATCACAGGTTCTTGGGCTGGCGGGTTCAATATTGCGCCTCTAGCTTCAGAGGTTCCACGATATACAGATTGGCTATTGTACCCTCCTATCATGCCTTATTCCTTGTTACACATTTTTGTAGTCAAAAATCTGAGGCATACAATTAGACTACCATTCACATTACTTTTCTTTTTCAAAAAATGTCACTAGGTCTAAACTTATTACACCCAAAATACTATCAATAGAGGGCTTGAACAATCGTTGAATTGGACAAGTGTTCGTCAGGGACACAATGGTCGTCTATAGCACCTACTTGGACAAGGAAAACAAAACTAGATCCATTATGTGTGTAGACATGATAGAAAATGAAGCCCTGATGATAGTCACACTAACTATTCCCACACAACTTGTCCAAAAACATGCAGAAAAGATATTGTTGGGTGATGGGATATCCATTACAAATTTTAATATATTGCCCAAAACAGTATATGACTATGGTGATTTTGATCGGATTATATCACTCAACGAAACAAGTATTGTGGAAAAAACTCCTACTATTTGTTCAGAATATCATTTCGTCCCAGACACAGCTACCAGCCAGCTTGCACAGAGCAATGACACTTACCCAATCAGAACCATTGGTGTATCTGTCACACTCATGAGAAAACTTGGCTCACAACATATTCTCCATATAAAATATGGAGAGTTAGACGATGAAAAGGCAATGGTACCATTCTCCATATCCAGTTTTGTCCTTTACTTTCACATGTCCATGTATCTCGATTATGTTACAGAAATATTGCATTGTTCCATGTTGCAGCTGCAATTGTTCGAATGGAACAACAATTGCATAAAGGGAAATTTCCACTTATGCTCTTCAAAAATATAACAAAGAAAAAATATGTTAAAGAAAGAATCTTTCACACAACCCAAGCAAAATTTGTAACAAAATTGCGAACAAACATAGTATAGGATCTCAATAAACGAACTAGCTCTACAACTATTGAGCATGTACATCTACAATTTGATCCTCACTTTGCTCACACAAATTGCCTTCACCAATTTTCTGCAGTTTTTTCTCTTTTTGTTGTGTAGTTGTATATTATATTGTTCAATATATTAATTGTTATTCTCACATGCCCAGGTTGAGGGTGTTTTGGTTGCAGCGAATGTGTACTCGACCCCCTTTGAGCCTGTATGTGCCAAATGAATCTCTCTTTCTTCTACTTCTACTTTCATAAATGATGATACAATTGATTGTATACGATGCAGTAAAAAATGGCCTTACATATATAGACATTGCCTCAATGCTACCATCTGAACTATGGGCAACACAATCATACATTGTACAATTAGACAACCTTTGTTACAAGATGTGCTTCCTGGGTTAACATAATTTCCCTATGAAGTGTACCTACATAAAAAGACAAATAATGTCTACATGTTGCACGACTTTCAGATACATAGAAAATTTACCTTAAATGAGGATAATACAATACTACCTATCGGATGAAAAAACAAATCATATCAAGCTTTGGCAGGAAACGAAAAACTCTTATGTGTGTCTGTAATTTTTCTTTAATACCCAAATGAATGTTCTTTGGAATCGATTTCTTCTAAGTTTACATCTATGGCTGTAACATTTTCTTTTCGGATATTTTGTCTCCTTTTGTGCACTTGAAAAAACAAAGAGAATCTAACTACAAATCAAATCACTTTTGTTATTTTGATGTTTTTTTGCATCTCCCAGTAAGAATTTTGCATATTTGTTGGGGTGTCCAAATGAAAACAAAATGGTGTCTAGATGTAGACTTGTTGGAGGCGTCTGCACCTTTTTGTGTGCCCAAATTGGAAAAATGTTTTCGAGCTATATAGGCATTGCAGGAGTTTTGCATTTTTTGGGTACCCAAATAAAAAAGAAGATGATATGCAACTATACATTTATGGTATGATATTTACACTTTATCGAT
Organism: Picea engelmannii; assembly: GCA_009831015.1. Lineage (NCBI taxonomy): Eukaryota > Viridiplantae > Streptophyta > Pinopsida > Pinales > Pinaceae > Picea > Picea engelmannii. Next base: position 666,057 of record ML777258.1, on the reverse strand, counting down.
GCCCTAATTGAAAAAAAAGGGCTCAACATGGATTGAAGCATGAGCTTGAGATCTTGAGGACTCGCTATAGAGATTGGGGAGTTCGAGCATTGGAATTCATATAGGCAGGTGCATTTATTGTTGATGTACAAGCGCATAAGATTGTTCAGTCCATAAATAGGAGACATGAGGAAAAAACCTATACAAAGTATCCAACTGTGAATAACTCAGGCCCATCCTTTGAACTGTCAAAATGGCTTGCTCTTCTGGGCAGAACCATCAGGCATTTCCAATAATGTTGGATATTTGGCATTGTTAAAACTAGTAGTGTTAGAACATGGCACTATCAGAAGCAAATGTCCATAATGATCTTTCTTCATGGTAAAATAGTAATCTACAAGTTTCTTGTTCCCCATTTGGGGGTTTGGTTATAGCTAGGATCTGTTAAACCAATTTGGATGCATGATCTTCCTTGGTCTGAGTGTGGGAAGAATTTATAGGTGAAGATGTAGCATGAATAGTTATATGAATGGGGGATAATGGTTAGAACCTTGAGCACACCTGAAAAGAGATGTGGCCAATAGTGTTATGAAAGGCTCTACTATAGCTTTGCATGACTCAACAATGCAGAGGTACCCTCGTAGGTGAAGAAACAATATATTTTTACTCTTTTACAATCTTGTCGACTTACTTTTGTTGGATAGAAAGGTCTAGGGATGAGGCTGTAGTGGTTTCAAAGTCATTATGTTCACCTTTTGACCAGATTATGAAGAGGTTAAAATTATTGGTGTGAAATACTACTTTGCGACATCTTTTTACCAAGACAATAGTCAGAACTACCTTTAGAACCCTACATATATGACCCCTTGGAGTAACAATCACACTATGGGGTCAAGACTCATAAACCACATGACACTTCTACATATATGGCTGAACTAAAAGAACATCACAGACTTCCAGTGGGAAAACATAACACAATATCTCATCTTTGAAGATCTTGATGTTGAAGGACAAGCGACATTGTTGGCTGATGTAAATATCTTGTCCCTTATAAAGCCACTTGATGTTGTAAGGATGCGAGTGTGGTGTTGTCATAAAATCCAATTGCTTGATGTCCTATGTTGATATGAGACTCTTTTGGTTTCTGCTATCAACAATGAAATGCAGTGGGGTCCCCTTCACCCACATATGTGAATGGAGGAGGCTCTCACTCTTATTAGGATCCTCTGGTTCTTCTGGTTGGATTGTTTTGGTCGCAATGGTAGAAGTGGGTTTTGCATCGATGACATGTTTCCTTTTATTTTTTTATGAATCAAGGTTCGAGTTGGAGTTCGTCTCTTTTTCTTTAAGCTCAACCACCAATGACTATTTCAAGCAACATTCATCGGTGTTGTGCCAAGGAATTTTGTGGAATTCACACCACTTTCCAATGTCCTTCTTTGTCTTCATGTTACCCTTATTTTCCCGTGTCTTGGACTCTTTGTTTGATGTTGGTTGTTCTATGAGTTAGGTTCGCCTTTACCATACTTTGGTTGTTGTGGATTTGTAGACCCGAACTCCTACTTATTCCACTTCTTAAATTTCTACTCGATTTTGACAACATATCGATAAGAAACTCCCAGTGACAAGATGTTCAAAAATTCCATTTCTATTTGGATGTATCTGTGTAGACACCGACAACATTTTAGAACCAGATGTTGTTAGGAGTATTTGATACCCAACTTAGTGCGCAATGTATGGAAGTTATTGTTGAACTCCAACACTTTTTGGTCCCTCTTCTTACGCAGTGCAATTCATCTCATGTACTCATTGTCGTAATTTCCAATAGGGTAATATTGTTCCCTAATGACATCCATAAAAAATTCCCAAGTGGGTTCGACCTCAAATATTCCAGACTCATCTATGGAATTTTTCTCATAGTAAGTTTCCCACCAATTTTTAACATGGGGGACAACCTTAATGAGTGCAACAATAATATTTTCCCTATCAGAAAAGTTATGGACAAAGAAATAAATTTCTAGTTGTAAGATCATTGTCCCGATAGAGCATTATAAAACACCAGCTAAAATAAGAATAAAGAAATTATATCTTGTACAATTTAATCATCAACTGATAATCGTTTATTATTTAGCATAAATTTCATTTATGAACAGCATGAAAATAAAATTTATGTAACAACCACATAATGCAGCATATTCACAAAAATACATACCTCTGTCTGATGTTATTTCTCCAATCTCCGTCTATCCTTGCTACTTCTCTACCCAAAACCGAATCCTTCCTCCCTGCTAGCTAGGAACAGAGCCTATCCAGCTCCCTAGCTCCAGGATTCCTGGCCCCCAAGCCCAAAACTTCCAGCAACCTAGTGCACCCCTGTAATAGTGCACCCAAACTCCAAACCAGAAAATACAAAACTAGAAAACACATATAGTCCCTAATCTCCAAATGTTGCCTTCTTTCCCCAAATTTCCAAAAGTCCTTCTCCTGAATCCTCTGCCCCCTCATATCCTCCCTCCATTCACCACCTCCTCCCTTCATTTAATGCCACCCACCTTATCCCTCCAATTAATACCTTATCCCTCCGTTCAATACCTTATCCCTCCATTCAATACCTTATCCTTCATACGTTATGTTTTCTAAATAAAAAATAAAAAATTATTAAGCTTTTAATTCGTTACCCAAACCTTAAATGGATGAATGAATGAATTAATTAACATATATAAACAATAAATAAATAATACTATTAATAAATAATCATTATTTAACTAAAATACATTAGGACAGTTAATTATTTAATTAATTATACTTGATAAACCTTAAGCAATCATTTAACTAGGGTTGTTACATACACCCACCCTTCAGGAAACTTCGTCTCGAAGTTAAAGTATTTTATGATACAAGGGAAAAGAAACATGGTTCACACATTCATAACAAATAACTGTCATTATTAGCAAGTAAGCCAAGAAACTCATTCATACTAGTGTACATGTGCAAGAAATGCATGTGTAGCTAGTACATACAAGTCTCGTTCATGTACTAATATCAACAACTATCATCTCTATAGTAATTTCCATATGCATCCAATCCATTCAACAAGACTATTCATTTTATAAAAGACAATAAACCAATCAGATGTTTGCGAAATCCTTTAATTACTATTATCTAGCTCAACAATGTTATTTAGACAATTGTAGTTTAGTTACATAATTATGAATAATCATGTATATATACATTTTCTTTTCAAAAGGAAAACAATAAGTTCCAACATAAGACAAATCTCCATACACTCTCAACTATTTCTACTCATCCTTCCTCCCTAACTTACTTCCATCTTCCATTCCTATCCTTCCTTTGTTGGACTATCTTGGAGCGTCGACTATATTGACCTAACTCCAAATAGAACCTGTAAGTGGAAGTGTCACTATCTTGACCAAGCTTCCCCAACAGGCAACTGACAGTCATCATCACACGTCTAGGGGAGCGTGAGATAACACCGTCCTCCCATGACTTCAGGTTTCGGAGGATACAC
>ML777258.1:633502-662537 GCA_009831015.1 Picea engelmannii | reverse complement strand
GTTGCTGGGAGTTTTGTCATCGTCTATTCAGTTTTGGGCAGTCTCACCACCTGAAATCCTGCACTGGTCCACATATCATAGCAATGCATCCAAACCAATATAATTTCACATACAAAGATTTATACCATATTGTTTCTCGGCCAGTGGTCATGAAATCCACTTTCATCATCATTATCCCTTGTCTATTTCATAGCCCATAACCTGTAGATTACTCTGTAACACAAACTCATACGTTTCTATGCATTATCATCATGTAATTGCATACAACCATAATTTCAATTTGGTATCCACGTACCAACAACTTTAACATCAAAGTTTTCAAGTTAGAAATAGATCTCATAATATCCCATAATTCAATTATCGACACCCATTCATAAAATTATCATTTACAAAATAGATTGCATCATATCCAATATCATTCTAATAACATTTAAACCTTCATAGGATTCTCATTCACACAATATGTCGCATCATATCCATCATCATCAATAACAATTAGACATTCACAGAATTTACATTCACATAGTAGATCGCATCATATCCATCATCATCAATAATATTTAAACATTCATAAAATTTACATTCTCACAATATATTGCATCATATCCATCATTATCCAAATACATTTAAACATTCATAAAGATTCATATGTATTAAAAGTTCAAGTGTATCATTTAATAGTTTCACTTGTGAATAGAAAATAAAGGTGTGTAGGCCTCAGGTAATCCTAGTTGTCTAAGTCAAAAGGTGGTGTTACATACACCCCACCTTCAAGAAACATATTCTCGAGGTGGTCAAAAAAAGTGAAGGATAATCTTGTTGTAGTGTCTTGACATCCTCCCAAGTAGCATATCCTGGACTATACGTGTCCCACTGGACCTTAACTTGGTCTACCAGACGGTTCCTGAGCTGTCAGACTCTATGGTTCAATATGCATAACGGTTCTACCGTGAGATTTCCTGCATCTGATACCTACAATTCCTTCCAATTTAGCTTATGTGATTCATCAGAAACATAATGACGTAGAATAGATACATGAAAAACATTATGAGTTTTATGCAAATTGGGTGGAAGTATGAGACGATAGGCAATGGGTCCAATTTTCTCTTGGATTCTAAACGGTCCTATAAATTGAGGTGACAACTTTGTCCCCTTCCCGAATCGTATGGTACTCTTATTAGGCCTGATACGAATGGAAGCCTGGTCTCCCACTTTATAACTTCGGTTGGTCCTGTGTGCATCTGCATAACTTTTCTGCCTATCCCGTGCTTCCTTTAGTCTCTGCTTAATCTGAATCACCTGTTCCTCCATCTCTTGAATCAATTCTGGCCCAACTGTTACTCGGTCTTCTCATCTATCCCAACTCAACGACGTTCTGCATGGTCTTCCATACAGAGCTTCGTAGGGTCGCATTCCAATGGAGCTATGAAAATTGTTATTGTAGGCAAACTCTACCAAAGGTAGGTACTTCTTCCAGTGGGTTTGATTATCCATGACATACATCCTAAGCATGTCTTCCATGACTTGATTTACTCTCTCAGTTTTCCCATCTGTTTCAAGATGATAAGTTGTGCTTAAGTTGAACTAAGTCCCCAACACTGACTACAAACTTGTCCAAAACCTAGAAGTGAATTTGGAGTCCTTATCTGAAATGATCTTCTTAGGTATCTCGTGCAAATGGATAACCTCACTTACAAACACACGTGCCACATCAGTGACATCGTAAGTGTCTCTAACTAGAATAAAATGAGCACTCTTGGTTAACTTATCAACTATCACAAGAATGGCATTGTGTCTATGAGATGTGAGCGGAAACCCCACCACAAAATCCATAGAGATGACTTTCCACTTGGACATAGGACCATCATGTGGTTGTAGGAGGCTTGTCGGGTGATGGTGGTCGGATTTCACTTGTTGACACTCTAGGCATTTGGCGATGAAATGGACTACATCACGCTTCATGCCTACCTATAAGAAAAGCTTTCTCATGTCTACATACATCTTCTTGACACCCAAATGCAAACAATAAAGTGCTCTATGGGCTTCCTTCAGTATGATGCTTCGAATATCCCCATCTTCAGGGATGTACATCCTTCCTTGATATCTTAACAGTCCATCTTCTTCCATACTATATCCTTCATTCTTTGGATCTAATTGCCTCCCACTCTTGAGGTTTGAAGTAACCTTTAAATACCAATTGTCTCCTTGGAGTTGCGTCAACACATGTTCCCTCAGATTGACCTTTAAAGGTACCAAGGAGAAGACACATGGTCTCCTACTCAAGGCATCTGCGGCCACATTTTCCTTTCCCTTGATGTATGAAATACCAAAATCATACTCACTCATAAACTCACTCCATCACCTTTTTCTGGCATTCAGATCCCTTTGAGTGAAGAGATGTTTTAAAAGTTGATGGTCTGTTTTGAGCTCAAAGTTTCACTCCATAAGATAGTGCCTCCAAAGTTTCAGAGCTATTATTACAACTGTCAACTCTAAATCATGAGTAGTGTAAAGATCTTTGTCTTTCTTCAACTTCATTGACGCATAAGCTATCACTCCTCCATCCTGCATTAGCACGGCCCCCAACCCTTGCTTCGAGGCATCCGTGCAGACTATGAAGTCCTTTTCCATATCCGGCACTCGTAGAATTGGCGCACTAGTTAGTAACCTCTTAATCTCAATGAATGCACTATCACATTCTTCTGTCCATTCATACCTGACTCCCTTGCGCTGCAAAGTGGTGATGGGTTTCACTATTTTAGAGAATCCTTCCACAAATCTCCGATAATAACGTGCTAGTCCCATGAAGCTTCTCACCTCGTGGGCATTTTTCGGCACTGGCCACTCCATAATGGCTTTTACCTTTTCTGGTTCCACAGAGATTCCTTTACCAAAAATGATATGACCTAAATAGTGGATCTCTTTCTGGAAGAAGGAACACTTCGACAACTTCCCATACAATTTTTTCTCTCTAAGGCAGGATAACACCACTCGTAAGTATTCCTCATGTTCTCTTTCATTCTTGGAATAGATGAGGATGTCATCTAGAAAGACTTGTACAAAACGGTCTAAGTACTTCCAGAATACTCCGTTCATGAGGCTCATGAATACTGTTGGCGCATTGGTCAATTTGAAAGGTACTACGAAAAACTCGTAATGTCCAAACCGAGTTCGAAAGGCAGTTTTTGGGATATCGCCTTCCTTAATCCTTAACTAGTGATACCCTTATCGCAAATCAATCTTTGAGAATACCGCTACTCCTTTCATCTGATCGAAGAGGTCATCTATTCACGACATTGGGTACCTATTTTTCACTGTAGCACGATCCAAGTCCCTGTAATCTAGACATAGTCGTAAGGAACCATCCTTCTTCTTCACAAAGATTACTAGTGCACCGCAAGGTGAGACACTGGACCTTATTAGCCCTAAGTCCAGTAACTCCTTCAACTGCATTTGCAACTCACAAATTTCTAGTGCTGTCATCCGATACAGAGTCTTGGAAATTGGTTCTGCACCAGGTTTTAGCTCAATAGTAAAATCAAGATCCCTCTCAGGAGGTAACCCTAGTAACTCATTTGGGACAACATCCTTAAATTTTGACAATACTGGGTACTGATCCAAGAAGGGTCCCTTCCTTTCATTCACTGCTTCCACTACATAAAGCCGACACCCTTGCCTCAAGCATCACTTAACCTTCATAGTTGAGATAAAGCATAATGACACCTTTTGTTGTACACCCTGGATCTCTACTAGCCTTCCTTCGTCGTCAACACAAATCACCCTTTTTGTGAAACAATCTACCAAAGCTCGATGAGATTATAACCAATCCATTCCAATGATCAGGTCATACGTCCCGAGAGAAGTGATGTATACCTTCAACCTGGTAGTACACACTCCTAGGTATACTATACAATTATCAACGCTAGGTCCTACCACTTGCTTTCCCCCCTAAGCCATATTGACTTGTTTAAAGTCACCGTGCTCGTAGGCTGCCAACCCACTCTTTTCTAATGCAGATGGTGAAATGAAACTATTTGTAGCACCAGAATCAAATAAAATCTTAACATTGATACGATTTAGCGTACCTGATGACTCCACCACCATGGATTGATGTTTTGTCTGGCGACTATTAATCACTGTGTAGATTTGGTAACACGAGATTGAACCTGCACACTATTCTATGACTGTCTCTGAAATAAGTTCCTTCCCCTGGAACCCCTGCCCCTACTAGCTTCTCCCTAAGATGACTGTGGACCTGCCTGTGTCGTTGGTGATGAATGGGATGTTGCACTCGTTTCCATTGAAATCCCTATGGCTACTGTCCTTGGTGCGACTCTGTTACTATATGGAGGTGGCCTTGAAACCCCTCCCCTGGGAAATGTCCTAGGGGCCTTCCCCACGAATCCAAGATGATGTGGAAAGGTTGGTCTCGTACCTCTGGTTAAGTTCATGTGTTCCTCCACATAATGTGCATTTTCCACCGCTTCCGCTACTAAAGACAGTTTCCACATCCATACCATAGCCCTTATCTTAGGGTTTAACCGATAGACAAAGCATTCTACCTGTCATTGGTCATTATCCATGTATGAGACATATTTGACCAATTCCATAAACCTAATCTCATATTCTTTTACGGTCGTGTTTCCTTGTACTAGAGCATGAAACGCTCCTACCTGTTGTTCCTCATAGTAAGCTGGCAGATATTTCCTTTGGAACCTCGCCTTGAAAAGTTCCCAAGATACGGTGTCCGGGGTAAGATGCAGTTTCCTTTCCAGGTTGCCCCACCAGTTCAAGGCACTATCTCTCAACTAAAAATTTTCTATCTTCGCCTTTGAAGTGGATGCATAGTCCCTTAAGGAAAAACACCTTGTCATGCCTTCCAACCATGCCTCAGCATGTTAACTGGCACGACCCCCGACAAACTTTGGAAGTTTGATCTTATGTAGTTCTCTAGTGATGCCTTTGGGTGAAGGTCCTCCCCCTGAATCCCTTGACGCTTCTGGATTACCCATTCCAGATGGTGGAGGCTCCGCTTCGATCCCTGTTGGTTGACGCCCCTTTAAAGTCCCATTTATGGCCTCCAAAGAGCGCAGTATGAGAGCTAGTTCAGGCGATGGTGGTGGCGGCGCTAGCGGTCCCTGCGACGATGCCCCTTTGCCTTGATTTCCTCGATTCCTAACCACCCTGTACAATTTAACCTGCATCAACCAAAGTTGTCAGGGTGAGTTCAAGGACATTTCATATTTGCGCAACTTAAACTAGAAAACAGGGTTAGGCGTAAGTTTTTTTTTTACTTGTCTATAAACAAACATTACTCTCTTTATGGGAAGTGGCTAGGTTAGGGTTAAGCATCTAAGCTTGGTGTCACTACCTAAGAAAACTATTGACTCTCTCACCTGGTAGCTATGCTAGCTTTGCACCATACTTGCCAATTTCTCTAACTTTCCTGCCTAGTGCGCATGAAGCCATCTCCCGCTTATCTTGGTCTAAGTCCTTATACTTTGCGTTTAAAACTAATCAAGGTGATTTACAACCTAATGTTGATGAAATGAGCCTAAGGCTATCCTTCGACGCTTGACGCGTAGTTCACTGAATAGTCTCCCTTGTGGGTTCCTCCATGGTTCCTTAACGCTTGGTCCTGGGCGTTGGGATTTGGTTCTTAGCTTGTGGACTTGGAGATTGGGCCTCGGGCACAATACTTTTAATTTTTCTTATTAATTTAATCACCTTAGTTTTAATTAAAACTTTAATCTTTAATACCATATATTTAAATCTTTAATTTAAAACATACATAATAACTTAAACCATTAATTTAAAATAAATTAAAACCTTTAACATAAACATATTAACTTAAAATTAACTTAACTTATTTAAAATTAATTTAAATTAACTTTAAACCTTTATCTTAAACATATATTATTAAATTAATTTAAACCTTTAAATAATTAAAGCAATGACAAATAATAAATTAATTTTAATTAATTATTATATATTTTTTTACTAACAAAAAAATAAAACAAATTAAAAATTATGACAAAAGAAATTAAAACAAATAATAAAAAAAAAATTAATTTGAAACGGGCATCATGGATCCTCGCATGAGGCCCACATGCCCCCAACCCTATCATCGATTCACCACCCTAACCCTAAATGCACCGTCTCTATCCCCAAACCCTAATCAATCTGCTACCTATCTCATTATGTGAATGTGCGCCATGAGCCTCTCCTACTCTGCAACTGCGATGAAGTTATGGTGATGGCTGGAGGGTCCTCCCTTGGTGGCTCGACACTCGGCTCTAAGCGTTGGCTTGTATATTTTTGCTTTGGTAAATGATTTGTACGTTGGTTTGAATATGTGTGTGTTTGGCGCTGGCGTTGGTGTTTTTTTTTTTTTACCTTCTCTTATTTTATCAAGAAACCCCTCATGGGATTCTCTCTACACAACTTGTGTAGCTTGACTTGAGCACTAGCTTGAATGTTGTGTTGTGCTAGCTTGAATGTGGCTGAAGCACACACTAGTATTTGGCACTGGTGCTTGGGTTCTGGATTGTTTGTTGTGGTTGTTCGGTCTGTGGCTGGTGCTTGCGCTAAGCTTGGTTCTCGCGGGCTCCTCCCCGTGGCTTGGTGCATGGTTTGTAGGCTTTAACAGAGGCAGTTCATAGGAAAGGCACATTATGCACAAGTTTTGGACATGTGGTCTCTGCGGGATGAGACCTGTGAAATGGTAAGGGCCTGGTGCTTGCGCTTGTCTTCGGTGACTTGTTTGTTGACTTGTGGTACTCAGCGCATGTGTTGTTTGTGGCCTTTGGTGCCTGCGGGCTTAGTTCTGTTGGTAGAGAGGAATTTGTGAAGGGTCTCTGTTGACTTGTTTGTTGTTCCAGGTGCTTGGGTCTTATTTATTTATTTACTTATTTTGTGCAGTGCGCGGGCTGCCTTTTGTTTAATGCTCACTAGGCTCCTCCTTGCCTTAGCGTATGGCATTGGTGGTCAGATTTGCAAGGCACCCATTGTGGGATCCTTTATCGTGGCTTGATGCTTTATTTGTATTCGGTGTTGCAAAGGCAATTTTAGGCTCAACCATCCAGTACTCGACAAGATGCCTCGTGCTCAAAGATAGTTCAGATTTAAGCCAATCAAGGTTCCCGAAAAGGATGGGAGGATTGGTTACTCCCGGGATTTCTTTTCTCAACAGGCCTATCTAACCGTATCAGGTCAGTTTCTTGTGGAGAGTTATGCCTGCGCCCTCAGTAACGGGTAAATTAATGGCTCTAGGGCCAACTATGTTCTTCCACATTTGTTTGAGTTGTTCACCGTACATCATCGTTTGGTTGACTCTGGCTTATCTATCACCACCTTTTACTTCTATTTCTGGCCACACACCAAGGAGGTTGCCTAATATTCTTTCATAGTCTCTAGTGTGATTATATCATACTCATTAGCATGGCTTCTTCTCCTCCTTGGTTGTGTTGTGCACATTATGAAACCTATGGGTGTCTCCTTGGCCTGTAATGTGTGTGGTGTCTGCCTGCTACCTTAACTCTCAGTCCGCGTAGCCCAATAAAATTTATCCGGGATATGAGTCATGTGGAAAAGTAATGGCTTGGAGCTTGTGCTTGGCTCTGGTGGCTAATATGTTGGAATTGCGTTTGACATGTGGACTCAGAGTTTGGATTTGGTATATGTGTTGGTTTGATGTATCATGGGCTTGGTGCTGGGCTTTATGTCATGAGCCAAAGTCTTCCCACCTGTGGTCTCTTCGTCCATGTGGCCTGGTGCTTGGTGCTTGGGCTCACTTTGCTGGTCTATGTGTTGTTTGCTAACCCGTGATGGTATGTGGTATGTGCAGGTGGTGCGTGGAGCTTGGAGATTTTGCTTTATATTGTGTGTTGGATTATGGTTTGAATCGATGATGAATAGGCTTGGTAATATGTATTAGTTTGTATGTTAAGGTTAGATAATAACACCTATAGCACACACCTCTTTTTCTTATTTTTATTTATTTGCTCAAAAAAAAATTTCCCATTATTCTTGCAAATCAAGGTAACGTTTCAGAGAACTCCTCTCAGGCAGTAGAAGATCAGGTATTCAAATCTTGAATTGTATCAGTTTTCTAACTGATAGTAGAAAGTCGATAGCATGTGTGGATGCACGGTATTTGGATCCTGGCCTTGGTAAGGTAGAGTGAAATGCACACATAAAGGATGATTTTTTTTTATATATATATTTTAGATAAGGGCTTGTATTGTTCTGGTGGGTAGGTGGGCCTTTGGTCCCAGATTTTAAACTACAGCTCTGATACCATGTGTAAGATCTCTGTCCCCACTGAGCCTTATAAAACACCAGCTAAAATAAGAATAAAGAAATTATATCCTGTACAATTTAATCATCAACTTTTAATCATTTATTATTCAACATAAATTTTATTTATAAACAACATGAAAATAAAATTTATGTAACAACCACATACTGCAGCATATTCACAAAAATACATACCTCTGTCTGATGCTATTTCTCCAATCTCCGTCTGTCGTCGCTACTGCTCTGCGCAAACTCTGCACAAAACTGAATCCTTCCTCCCTACCAGCCAAGAACAGAGCCTATCTGGCTCCCTAGCTCCAGTATTCCATGAGGATTCCTGGCCCCTGAGCCCAAAACTCCCAGCAACCTGGTGCACCCCTGTAACAGTCCACCCAAACTCCAAACCAGAAAATACTAAACCAGAAAACACATATAGTCCCTAATCTCCAAATGTTGCCTTCTTTCCCCAAATTTCTAAAAGTCCTTCTCCCAAATCCTCTGCCCCCTCATATCCTCCCTCCATTCACTGCCTCCTCCCTTCATTTAATGCCACCCACCTTATCCGTCCAATTAATACCTTATCCTCCATTCAATACCCTATCCATCCGTTCAATGCCTTATCCTTCATACATTAAGTTTTCTAAAAAAAAAAAAATATTATTAAGCTTTTAATTCGTTACCCAAACCTTAAATGAATGAATTAATTAATTAACATATATAAACAATAAATAATTAATTAATATTATTAATAAATAATCATTATTTAACCAAAATACATTAGGATAGTTAATTATTTAATTAATTATACTTGATAAACCTTAAGCAATCATTTAACTAGGGTTGTTACACTAGCAGATTTAACCATTTTTCAAAAGCATTTGTATCTATCTAACCTTCAAATATGGGAATATAAAAATTAACTTGTACCTTGAAGGAGGCAGTGCTTCCAAAGTGGTCATTTGACGAGGATGTGTTTGTTGTTGTTGGAAACCATCAAAGGATTTGGGAAAAATTCTCCATCATTTCGTCCCTTTGTCACATGAGGGATTTCGTAAGGAACAGATGAATAATATCTCTTGCTCCTTCATCTCTCTTTTCTTCTGCCACGAGAGGTCATTGGGGTCATCTAGGATGATATTTCAGAGGCTCAAGTAGTTTGAATCCCAACTCCTTATACCCTCACCTCGTTGGGGACATGCATAGAGAAAAAAATAAAGAGCAGATTGCTCTAATACCACTGATCCAAATTATTTTGAGAATGAAATGAAGGCAGAGATATAACAAGGAAATAAAAAAAGATATTGCAAGAAATACAAAGATACAGTAATACACAATTTCTATTAATGAATGAAATGTACACGAACTGCAAAATGCAAAGAAAATTGAACTTGCTAGAATGGTGGTAGTGTATCTATGAGAAGAGATGTGATGGCTATGTGCATTCTCAAGAACATGTTTATAATGAACTCAAATGGTATTTTTAACATAAATAATTAATGAGAAAATCCTAAACATCCAAAACCCTAACCCCAAAATATCAAACACCAAAATGTTTGTGGGCCCCGATGGGAGTAGTTGATACCTTAACTTCCCAAGGGCATAGATCTAGAAGTAAACATTTCGACCAGGCCCAGGCCATTTCCTATGGATATCTCCTAGGCCCTGCAACATAAAAAAAATGTTGTTTAAGGCCTCAAAATGGTCTCAGAAGTTTGAAACTCAAAAAACAGTAGAAAAACTGCCAAGGTGGAAAACTGTGTTTTTAGTCAGTGGAATAGGTGGGTAGCCACAAATATCCACCTGGATCATAGACGAACCAATTTTTTATCAAGTTAGGGTATAGTAGTCTTAGATACTAAACTTGCTATTTGATCCCTTGAGGTCACTAGGGAAGCCTCCCTTGTGGTGAACCTCTTCCATCACTAAAACGAGGGAAGATGCTACTAAGGTGACAGTGGTAGTTTCTTCCATAGTTATGCAAGATTTGTGGATCTTGTGGTGTGATTTGCACAAGTACAAATCCTTCCATAACATGCTCTATCTAAAAATTGCATTATGATGTGGATTTTTAAAACTTATTTTCTTCATTTTATTGTATCTTGGTTTACATGGTTTGTTTTTGTACGTTGTTATAGGTAAATGTTATTTGGAAATATTTACATGGTATGAGGTTAACAGATCCTTCATCAACCAATGAAGTATGCTTTCTTTTTTATCCATTTTGGTTTTCGACCCATTGTGGGATACACCAATGGAAATTGAAAAGTATTTGTATTTATGTATTCATGTAGATAAGGGAGGCATTTCATACAGGAGTGTGGGTAGAAGAAACTAATACCCATAGTATGTAGAACCGTATTCAGGAACCAAATACTCTCAATTACATTATATTCTCTCTTTTTGTGGTGATATCTAGCTTTCAAGTATCAAGCTCAATCTACCCAATCAGATGATATCAGGAGTAGAATCATATGATTAATCACTCAAACAACAAATACTCTCTTTTACATCATGTTTTCTCTTATGGATGGTAATCTTGAGCATTAGGGTATGAAGCTCAATCTCTCCAAATTTTCTAAAGAGGATCTCTTAATCATATGCATTTCAATAGAATTAGATTTTTTCCATCTATGTTAAGATTAGTGGACCACTATTATGTGAGTCTTGAGAGTTGGTGGGGAGAGAATTTTTTTTTTAAAGCATTACTGTAAAAGTTTAATCATTTATTTCTAGAGCATTTTATTTTCTTCAAACTAATTATGTTCCTACTTGACTTTAGAGTACAACATTTAATGTTCAAATTGTATTATCACAATATGTAATTGGCTTTCCAACCTCTTTTTGCTTAGTAATATTTTTGTATATAGTGTTAGATATTAATATATTTTTATACAGAATATATACAATTTTTATATGTGAAAACCTATTGCAGTGATCATTTTATATATACCATTTATAACATTCATATTCATATTATATATTCTCTGAAAACTTGTCTTCATAATAGAACCCTTGTATTTCTAAGGTTGCATGCTCTCATTTAACAATATAGCAAGGAAACTAGTTTCACCCAACGTCCTGCATGCTCTCATTTAACAATATAGAAAGGAAACTAGTTTCTCCCTCTAAGATCGTCGGCGGTGCGATGACGATGCACACAATTTACTCTACGCGACGCAGTTTCAAATACTACACACCAAATAGGATACACGACAGAGTTCTCAAGACCACTGCACAGTGCACATAATTTTCAATTTGTGGCGCATTGTGAATACACACACTTAATGAAATGATTTATGAATGTGGAGTAACACAGTGTCTTACTTTGCACATAAAATCAGAAATAAGATAGAAACTTGTCAATACATAAAATGCTTGATATTAATGAACTTCGACACAGTGCGCAAATACAAAATACAATGACAGAGATGAGATTCAGCTCTAATGATTTGTTCTATTGACTTCACAGACACAGAACCCATGCTCAGACTTCTTATACTCCTTAGCCGCTGTTGGTTCTCGGTTTTTTTCTCTACCTCTCTTTTCCCCTCTGCATCAACTGCTTCTCTTCAACATCATCTAATAACTAAATGACTCAGACTTATATGGACTTTGATTGTGACTTCCTATAGAACCTAAGACTGACTCAACATTAAATACTACCGTTAATTTTGTTGACTCTTCAACCACTTAATTAAACTCGAGAAGATAGAGGTCAACTCCATTTATAGCTTCCTTCTTGTCGACTAACTTTTGAGTAAATGTGTGACTTTGCACTTACAAACTGTCTGAATGACTATTTGGCTACTGAGAGACAAATTGGTGGAGATGAAAAGATCTCATTGACTTGTAATTACAACTTCCAACACTCCCCCTTAATTATAAGTAGGTGGGATTACAAAAGAAAATTAAAACAAAAATTTGAGTTTTTCATTTTACTGTCACTCATCTGTTACTGCACAGACTCCTAAACTATTGCTCAGATGCTTAAATGGATCTCTTGCTAAAGCCTTTGTAAAATTGTCTGTGACCTATTCTTTTGACCTGCAAAATTCTAAACATATCTCTTTTTTATTCACCAATTCTCTGATAAAATGATACCTTGTATCAATGTGCTTGGTTTTCTTGTGAAACACATGATTCTTTGATAACATGATGGCTAAATTGTTGTCATAGAATACTATTGTTGGTTCATGTTGTTCCTGCAACAAATATTTTAACATTCTTCTCATCCAAACTACTTGACAAGTTGCACTTGTAGCCATGACTTACTCTTCCTCTGCTGAAGAAAGAGTCACTATGGGCTACTTCCTTGATGCCCATGATACCATTCATGTTCCAAAATGAAACGTGTACCCAAAGGTACTTTTCCTGTCATCTATTCTTCCTCCACAATCACTGTCAATGTATCTAATGAGTTTGAAATCTTCTGTAGTGGAGTAATTGATTCCAAAATATTTTGTTCCATTCACATATCTCAATATTCTCTTTCCTGCCTTCCAATGTGATTCTTTTGGATTTTCCATGAACCTTTAAATTAGGATCACTCCATACATAATATCAGGTCTTGTCGTTGTGAGATATATAAGACTGCCAACTAGTATTTTAAATAGTGTGGGATCCACCTTGGACCCTTTATATTCCTTGCTTAACTTCAATCCTGTTATGACAGGTGTTGGTGATGCTTTAGAATTCACCATATTGAATCTTTTCAATATTTCATGCACATACTTAGATTGTGAGATAAATATACCAGTTTTGGATTGGTGAACTTCTATTCCCAAAAAATATCTCATAAGACCTAAATCAATCATTTCAAATTCATCCTTCATGATTGACTTGAATTCTTCTATGCTAAAATTACCTGTAAATATCAAACCATCCACATATAGACAAACAATTAACATGTTACCTTGTTGATTTGGTTGATGTACATTGTTGGGTCATTTTCACTTCTCGGAAATCGATTTTGTGTCAAATAGGAATCTATGTGACTGTACCATGCTCTCGAAGATTTCTTTAAACCGTACAGTGATTTCTTCAATATGTACACTTTGTCTTCTTGTCCTGGAACCTCATAACCTTGTGGTTGTTCCACATATACTTCTTCTTCTAAGTTTCCATTCAAGAATGTTGACTTTACATCCATCTAATAAACTAGTCATTTGTACTGTGTGGAAATTGCTAACACGATTTTGACTGTGTCCATACATGCAAATGGTGCAAATGTTTCATTGAAATCAATTCCATGTTGTTGTGTAAAGCCTCTTGCAACTAACCTTGCCTTGTGCTTCTGCACTTTTCCTTCTACATCTTGCTTGGTTTTATAAATCCATTTGACACTTATAACATCCTTGTCTTCAGGTACATCAACCAATTTCCATGTTTGATTGCTCTCTATGCTTTTGATTTCTTCATCCATGGCTTGTGCCCATACATCATCTTTGACAACGTATTTAAAGGTTAATGGATCATCTATTTGTGAAAATAGAGAAAAAACAGAAAATGATCTTTTTACGTCTTCATTATAGATGTCACACAGACTTCTTTTCTTTCTTGGTAAAAAACTTGCTAAAGTTGGATCTGGAGATTTAGAACTGCTCGGTTTGCTTGTTGGTGTTTGTTGTGCTCTAGGTGTAGATTGCACACCTATTGTTCTTACTGGAGTACTTTGTGTGGTAATTTGCATCGCAGTGCCAGGTGCAGAAGGGGTTGCACACTGATTTGTACATGGTGTTTGAACCACTTCATCTTATGTTTCATTATGCTCCATTGCATCAATAATTTTGACTATCTTTGCTATGGTTCCATCCCATTCTTCATTCTCCATGCACTGAACATTGTGGTCGATTATGACTTTTCTTATGATAGGGTCATACAACTTGTATCCTTTTGTTTCTTCAGAATACCCAACAAATATATATTTATTTCTTTTGTTGTCCAACTTCCTTCTCAGCTCATATGGAACATGTGTGTATATGACACAGCCAAAAAAAATTAAGTGTGCCACATTGTGCATCAAACCTGTCCATGATTCCTAAGGAACTTTGTTCTTCACACTCTTTGTCGAACATCTGTTCAATATGTATACTACAGTTGCTATTGATTCAACCCAATACTCATTTGAAAAATGTTTGGCTATCAACATATTATGCTCCATTTCCATGATGGTTTTGTTCTTTCTTTCTATGACACCATTCTGCTGTGGTGTGTATCGCACGGTAAATTTCTGGAAGATGCCATGAAATTTACAAAAGTTATAAAATTCTCTTGAAATGTATTCTCCTCCTTTGTCAATTCTTAAACACTTGATGTAATATCCACTATGCTTCTCCACAAGTGATTTAAACTACTGAAAACAACCTAATGTGTTAGATTTATGCTTTAGGAAATAAATCCATGTCTTTCTTGAGAAATCATCAATGAATGTTAGAAAATATGTACTGCCTCCTATAGACAGAGTTTGCATTGCTCCACAAATGTCTGAATGTACAATTTCCAGTGGAGATTTTTCTTTGTAAGACTTGCCAACTGGAAATGATTATCTGTGTTGTTTGCCAAATATGCATCCTTCACATATCCTTTCTGGTTTTTCAATCAATTGAAAACCTTTTACCATATCTTTTGTGTGGAGAAACTTTAGACCTCCAAAGTTCAAATGTCCAAATATAAAATTCCATAACTAGGAATCATCCTTCATTTCATATTGGAATGTTGCCTTCATATCTGCGCCATTTTCTCATTTCTTGATACTATGCACACTATTTTCTTCATTGGAACTGAGCGCACTTTCTCTTGTAAATGTAGTGTCTAATTGCACACTTTTTCCTTTATCAACAACTGGTGTTGTATTCTTCTTCTTGGCTAGCTTCAATGTCAATGGAAACATTTTGTTACTTGTCATCAGGATTTTTGCAATAAGTAGAATGCTTGGGAATTTATCCATAATCACACAATGATTATCTTCCATGTAGATTATGTATCCTTTTTGTAGCATTTGTTCTGTGCTCATCAGATTATGCTTCAAACCAGAAACATAATATACACCAGACATAACTCTTTGTTCTCCTTGCTTGGTTAAGATGTTTATACTACCTTTGCCTAAGACAGTGACTTGGATATCTGTTCCAAGTGCAACCTTGGTTTGGACTGACTCATCCAAACTAGAAAACAATTATATGATTCATGTCATGTGGTTAGTGCATCCTGAATCTAAATACCATATGTCACATGGACTTGCTTGAGAAAAATTGCATTCAATTGGTGACACTATATTAGGAATTTCTACAACATTAGACATTTCTACAACACACACCATAAACATAGGGTGAGTTTGGTTATTTGCGTTGTTTGATTGATCTTAAATTTGCTTGTTTTGATTATATTGTCTCTTTCTGCACTCATATACATAATGTCCATACTTTTTACAGTACAGGAATTGAATCTTTGACTTGTCAGTTATCAGACCACTTGGCTAACTGGTACTTGTGTTTTTTCCTCTTCTACCAGTATTTCTAGGATTGCTACTGCATCCACCTCTGAAATAACTTATTCCTCTGCCTATAGATTTATCTCTCCCCCTTCCTCTTCTATTCCTTATAAATGTCTGCACGAAAAATGCATTCTCTAATGACATATTTAACCTATTCAATCTATGTTCATGATTAATGAGGGAAGCTTGTAGTTCATCTAGACTGAATTGACTCAAGTCTTTGCCTTCTTCTAGATTCACAACAAGGGTATCAAACTTAGGAGGAAGACTCCTAAGTACCTTCTCAACAAATTTTCTGTCCTCTATGGTTTCACCATGAGACTTAAGCCGATTTATCAATCCAATGACATGTGTGTAGAATGAATCTACTATATCTGAGTCTTTCATTGACATAGTTTCATAGTCTCTTCTAAGAATTTGCAGTTTTGCAGTATTTACTTTGTCCATACCTTGATAAGAAGTTTGTAATATGTCCCATGCTTCCTTGGCTTGCTTTGCTGATGTAGCTCTTGGAAATATGCTCTCATGCATGGCTTGATGTATGTAAAACAATTCCTTTCCATCTTTCTTTCTTTGATCTTTCAAGGCATCTTTCTCAGCTTGTGTGAGGGAATTGTATGCTGCCTGATCTACTGTTTCCACATAGCCATTCTTGACTATATCTCATACATCTTGACCTCGAAACAATGCATTCATGGTCAAATACCACATCTCATAATTCTTGCCTGTAAAATTGGGAGGTTGCAGATTTGAGGTAGAAGCCATATTTCACTTTTCAACAGAGTTTTTGCTCTTGAACTTGTTCTGAAAGAACCCGATCTGATACCAGATCTAAGATCATCGACGATGTGATGACAGTGCATGTAGTTTACTCTGCGCGATGCAGTTCAAATACTATTCACCAAATTGGCTACACAACAGAGTTCTTAAGACCACTACGCAATGCATAGACTGTTCAATTTGTTGCGCGCTGTGAATACACACACTTAATGAAATGATTTATGAATGTGGAATAACACAATGCCTTACTTAGCACATAAACTCATAAATAAGGTAGAAACTTGTCAATACATAAACTGTTTGATATTAATGAACTATGGCGCAATGTGTGAATACAAAATACAATGACAGAGATGAGATTTGTCTCTAATGAATTCTTCTACTGAATTCATAGAAACAAAGCTTGTGCTCAAACTTCTTACACTCCTCAACTATTGTTGGTTCCTGGTTCTTGGTTGTTTTCTCTACCTCTCTTTTCTTTTTTGCATCAACTGTGTCTCTTCAAGATCATCTACTAGCTAAACGAATCAGACTTATAAAGACTTCGACTATGACTTCCTACAGAACCTAAGACCGACTCAACATTAAAGACTACCATTAATTTGATTGACTCTTCAACCACTTAATTAAACTCGAGAGGATATACATTGGCTCCATTTATAGCTTCCTGCTTGCTGACTAACTTTTGAGTAAATGTGCAACTTTGCACTTACATACTGTCAGACTGTCTGAATGACAATTCGACTACTGACAGATTGACTGACAGACAAATCGACGGAGATGAAAAGATCTCACTGACTTGTAATTACAATTTCCAACACTCCCAACATCCTTTTAAAATAGGTAAGTATATAACTAAGGATTATTATTGCCATCCTCAAAATTTTGAAACTACAAAGTCAATCACATGCCTTACTAAAAAAAACTAGAAATCAACCCAAAATAAAAATAAAATAATAACTAGCATACCCCCAAACTGAGGGAAGGGAACGCCGAAAAAAATTAAGTAACATGTGTTTTTATGACCATCATATTTAATGAGAGAATAGATGATGAAAAAATAAATAATATAGTAACATATGTTTTTATGACCATCATATTTAGTGAGAGAATAGATGATGAAAAAAATATATATATAAATAAGTGAATGGCTTGATAAAAATTTTCAAGTATATAGAAAAAATAAAATATGTGTACATTTTTTAATTCTAGATATCATCTAAAGCTATTTGCTACCCACATATTGAATAATAATTTGTTATGAAAATCAAATAAATCAAAAAATAACTTTTAACATACCCTTGAAACTAGGGAAAGAGAATGCCCAACTGAATTAGAATGGTTATGTTGTTCAAATGTTAGAATGATTATGTTGTTCAAAGGATAGGAGGTTTATTTTTTTTTGGAAAATTGATATTAGAAAGGTGTCTTCTAGTTGGGTAAATTTTAATGCACATATTATGGAAGGATTTCCATAATGTAGATTTCAAGAACAATACAATAATGAAAAATATGCACTAACCTTCTGAGGAGCATAATTTTTTTTTTAATTATTATAAAAGAATGAGCATAAACGTTTTTTTAATTATTATAAAAGAATGTTGATGTCAAAAATCAAAGTACACACTTATCACAAGCTCACAAAAACCATTTAGGAGATGGATCTCAAACCCTGAAGGCTAATATTTAACATATATGTCTCCATATAATTCATCATAAGTTTGTAAATTCATTTATTCATAGTTGTAGCCACACCATCAATGTGTATTCTATTTGAAAGATCTTATTTAGATGTTCGCAAATGAGAAATATGAAATCACAATGATAAGTGAAACGAAGGTAGCATCACACTATGAATTGAAGGCACAAAATTTTCTCCTTATTTCACCTTAGTTGCCCATCTCAATTGTTGTTTGACCAAGATGTGCTATGGAAATAACAAAATCAGTTTGAAAAGATGATGCGCTCGCTACAAAGTTATTCACAGTACTTGAAGAAAGAGAGCCAGTGAATATGACTTCATCTAAATGGAAACTTATCTCCCTAGTTTGTGTTCTCATAGCTATTAAATTTTTTTATTATTATATAGAGTTGAATTTTCCTGCACTTTATAGTAATTTAGGTTGTGATTATTAAATTTTGTCAATGTTATGCAAAAAAAAATAGTTATTTTGATATAAAATTTAAAATGTTTTGTGCTTACCAATATTATAAAGTTGGCCTTACCTTGTAATTTTTTTATTATTAAAAGGTTTAGAAGAAAATGAAATATTTTTGTTCATGTAATGCACGCCAATATATACAAGGTCTTATTACAAACTTGTGTGGCATAATGGTATATTTTTGAATCAGTTGGCTTTTTGGGTTTTTGTTGGTATTTGAGTTTTCAACCCTCACAAAATCCCCTACTGCCATATGCATGACTAAATACTCATGATACTATTATCATAGCAATATGGAAGCTTGATTTATTGACATAGAATGTATCTCACCTAATTGTGCATCTAGAGAAGTTAATGTATCTCACCTCACCATGCCACGACTTGTAACGAAGAAAACAAGTAACAATAACAACTACAGCCAGAACGGTCGTTCGCTAAAGAAATTAATAGCTTTGAAAAGTCGTGATCTTTCAAGAAGCTTTTAGAGTTTGTCCTTTTAAATAGGACAAAACAAGGCTCACTTCGGTGAATATAAGGACAAAACACCAATAAGCCTAATGAAAATGTCAAATATATGCATAAACAAACAAGAGTGGGTGGAAATTGTACGAGTGCCAACAATAGCATATTTGCTAAGCTGTTGAAATAAAATGGAAAATATATTCAAAGATTATGAAATGATGGCCTGGCTTGGATTGTAATAATAACTATTAAATATCCTTACATCCTTCCCCCTTTGAGCAAAAGCACTCCTCCCTTACAGATCACAATCCTTCCCCCTTTCGAGCAAAAGAACTCCGCCCATACAAATCGAAAGGATTTGGTAGCATGTTCGAATCTCAGGCAAATGGAGACAATGATGATGTAAATTTTCATTAAATTTATGTTTGTGGATGCAGGAAGTAGTTTCTTGTATTGCAAGTTTGCGGTGAAATGATCCAATTTTTTGGATTGACGTCGGGTTCCACTATTTGACTTTCAAATGCTAATGACAGTCAGAGTCTTCTGGCATTTTGGGGTTTGGTTGTATTTTAGAACTGCTAGTAGGAAAGATATTACAGAGGAATGCTTTCTTTTTCTTATTTCATTCCTCTGTTTGGTTGATGAATACATTTTAAATAAGCTTATTTTACAAGCTTGATTTATTGACATAGAATGTTGTTAAGGTCTATAATAAAATTAGGGACAGGGACAAAATATTCATGCTAGAAAATATGATTTGTTTCCTATCAATCAAAGAACACCTATAAATGAATCTAACCTCCAAGAAATTCATTATAATCGGTCCTTCTGAGGATGTATCGAGATAACATAATGCGATATTTCTACCAATCCTTCCATGAACAACACTTTAGCTTATATATTTAGCGGACCTACTAACGACATCCCAGAAAATATGAAGGCTGAGAACAGGGTTTGCACTAAGACTAACATAGTAGCTGTTCAAGTACGATTCTACCATATTCAGATAAAAGTAAGGTATAGAGACATGGCTTCACCTAGCAATATTTAAAACCAAACTTCAAATGTATGAATGCCATAGTAGTGAATTGGTTAAATAATGATGCGTTGAATAAATTCTATGAATGTCATAGCACTGAATTGGTTAAATAATGATGCATTGAAACCTAAATTCTAGAAAAAAAATCGATGCATAAAACTTCATCTTTGTCAAAATTCAAAATCTCCCCTTTAAAATTCAATTGGGGAAAAAAAGAATATGAAAGAGATTTGTTATAGTCTTGAATTTAAAGCGTTGAAATTCAAGTGGCCACAAGGAGCTTTGCTATAATCTCGAAGCAGTATTTTTAATCTATATTTTTCTGAAATAGAAGGTGTCAAACTGAAAGCAATGAAATATATTAAAAAATAAAACTAAGTACCAACTCCCATATAAAATGATGTAAATCTTTTCCAAAGCCAAAAAACGAAGGAAAGTATTATATACGGAAATATTTCTTTGATACCATTATTTTTCAAATAAAATATTCGAATAATATTTATTCACCACAACATAAATATCTCTCCCAACAATATTCCCTTTTACTCCCCCATAACAACATCATAAATAAGAATGAATTGAAGCTAAAAGGCTTGGTGGTCACGATCGAGTTCAATGTGGCCCCAACTACACTGTAGCGTGTTTTACAGTAGAAATGTGTTTTACATAATTGGATAAAAATGGCAATAACCCTTTTGTATGCTATATGTGGATGATTCCACTGGGCTGATACAGATTTGTATAGCTTTAATAGTATACACTACGGTATGATTGTTTAATTTTTTGTGATTGTGGTTTCACATCTTAAAAATAAATAAAAATAAAGAACAAATTGCTTCACAAAAAAAATCCAAACATGGGAATCATTTAAAAATATTTTCTATTCAATAAATCCAAACATGGGACTACCTAAATATATTTTCTATTAATGTTTCCATTGACAATGAAATTTGGCCATAGATTAGTAGATGAACTGCTTAAATATGCTTAAATATCAGTTGGGATGACCCAAGGGTTCAAGTGAGCATTTAAAGTAACTCTGCCTCTGGATGCTTTTTGGTACGCGTGGATGCTTGAAACTTTGCCTCTCACCATGACAAGAAACTCTCCCACCTCTCTGTCTCTTGAGAGTTACAACAAACACTCCGAGACTTCCTGTTGATTGTGGTCGTGGATTCATTTGGGCATAAGCATTTTTTATGGCGTCTAAAACTCCCTGACTTTCCTTAAAATGCATTGAAGTATCGATGGGAAGAAAAAAGTTCTACTAAAATTAAGAATTCACCAGTAAGATCGTTGGCGATTTTTTGTTGCTGTGAAATCAAGAAGTCTTCTGATCAAGCACCATAGTCTCCACAAGCTTCTTTCCATTGGATCAACTCGGCCAAAGCCAAGCCCCTACAGAACAGAGTAAATACTATTTTAATTTGCACGAGAAAGTTGATGCTTATGAGATTGACAGATGGAGGGTGCGTGTGGTCACCAAGTTCCTTGACAATCATGGAAAATTGTAGCCACATTCGAATTCATAGATAACAAATGGGTTGAAGCTTCCAAGGTATGCACATTATGTGTTTTCTTTCACTTATCTGACAACGTTTTTACCCTTGTCTTGCTCCTCAAGTGGATAAAGAGCTTCTAAGTTAGTTGTTCTCACATTGTTTTGTGATTATTCTCGAGTGTTTATTTCTTATTTCTTCCATTGTATATGTCTAAATACATTTTAATATATTTAACACATTTCCTGACATCTTTTTTTGCAATTAAACATTGCCACATATTGACACATTCTGCATCCAATTAAACATTGCCACGTACATTGAAAACACTATTGTAATCTATGTCATGTTCAGTGGCATATTCCTCATTCCTGCGGCATACAGTTCTTCATCTACTATTAAAATTCAAGGATGTATTCATAGGGTGATGACACAACTAAGAAATTCCACCAGATCTCTTGAATCTGACTCGCAAATAAAATCTCACATTTTTTTCCAAAAGTCCACAGTGATCTAAATTTTTTATTTTAATCCATAGAAAACTATACACCTGCAAAGGGGCCAGTGCCAAGGAATTCTAAATCGAAGAGATTAGAGATTGAATATCTAGACGCATCTACTAAAACTTGGGCCGACGTTAAATTATCCAAAAATTCCATCTGTTTGGATCTCCTCCCTTGACTGGAAATCTCCTCAGTGACCAATCATTTTGGCACCATGAAGATCGTTTATGTTGTACATTCTTATGCGCATAGACACAAAATCTCTCGGCCAGTTCGGATGCGTCGCTACATAAGTTGTCAATGGAGAATCGAGAATCTAAAGCCTTTTCGACCGCAACCAAGAAACTTGAAGACTCCCTTGTACCTGCAAGGAAATGCACATGAATCCAGAAGAAAAATTTATGTTCAAAATGGTAGGGACTATTTTTAATAAGTCGATTTCATATCAATACCATTAAAAAAAGTGAATGTAATAGACATGTTTTCGATATTGATCACTTGATCGATATTTTTATCAAATGCCACAAAAATTCATGCAGATTACAAGACAAAACAACTATAAAGTTTAGAGTTCTCTTTTCTCAACAAATCTGTCACGCTTCTCTCAATCATGTATAGATTTCTGATATGATGGATTGTTTTTCGAATCCTGAAATTGAGTGCCTCAAGCAAAGGCATGTCTCTGTAGTTTTCCCCCACATATCTCCATTGAAAATGGCAGAAATTCAAGAACAAAAGTTATGTTAGCAACAAGTTGATATAACTTATTGGTATAGGGTATCGGTAACTCAAATTGGGATTTTGTCAGAGGTTGTTGGTAGAAATTTGGGTTTATATAGAGGTGAAGTTGGTGCCTCTTTTGTTGTATTCTAGCAAGCGATCTGCAAATAAAAGTTGTTAAAAAATGTTTTTGATGCTCATTTCTTTTGTGAATCAATTAGGATTCCTTTGCATTTGTTAAAGAGTTAAGAATAATATGTATCTTTTAATGGCCTTGGAAGCCTACCTCATTTCTAGGACTTCTTTTCTTATAATAAAATTGATTCTAGCAACATGTGTCGGGGGATTTGGAACACAAGTCTATGCACTGAAAGTTCTTTGGAAATGCCTTTGTCGGTATTGCTTATCAATTGAAGATTGGCTCAAATTCACAAGCAGTCTTTATCATTAAAAATTCCGTATAAAAAATTAGTATATGGTTTTGGTATTGGAATTGTTATCAAGATAAAAGTGAAATTGACTCGATTTGAATTTTTCATATCTTCTTCCGTGTTTTCCTTAAAAGTCAAGAAAATTCAAAATGCTTTTGACTCTCTAAATCCATGTCTTTCTTCAAAGTTACAAATTAGATATTGAATTCATTGGTGAACATTGATATTGAAGACTTCAAACCCGTCCTGTGATCAACATATTCTTACGTGGAACATCATTTCAAAGTGCAGAGTGTTTTTTGTTTTGTTTTTCTTAACCGTCTACTGCTACCACACCTTAGTGACATATAAAGATACATATAAATACTTGGAGTCGTAGGCAGTTCTTGTTTTCCTCTCGCGATCTCTATAGGTGATGGAGGTCTATAACTTGTAGCGCATGGTTCAGAACCCTCTATGACCACACCGGGATCGCGGGGCGTCCATTGGATTCCAGTGTTGGTCACTTCGCCGTCCCTGGCAGCCTTAGCATCATTAGACAAACTTCGAGTAGATGATGCATCTAACCCCGACTACACAGTCGATCTTGTATCTGTTGCATGAAAAAAACATGCTTAAGAATAATAATACTATTAAAAACCTATTCTTAGAAACGGGTTTGATATTGAGGTGCTAATTTATATATGTCAACAATAGGTGAGCAAACATAGATTACGATACCAAGCATTTACGAGTAAATGACTTCCCTTTCTTATAAAAACCCTTAAACACACAAAAGAATTAGAGAATTTCTTACAAGATCTGTTATTGAAATTATAATTCAAATCCTCTGTTTTTTCTTTCATCTCCCCTTCCGTATCTTCTATTTCTTCTTGTTCAGAGTGACCGTGGCCCTCTTCTTCAAATTGATGGTGGTCTTCCTCTTCTCTGTGATCGTTATCGTGGTCTGAAGCCTGTCCGGAGTCAATTGAGCCCAATGGATCTTGGATGGTTGCCTTGAACGTCTTTGTTTATTGTTGTTTTCTCTGCAATGGCCAGTCTGGTCATTTCACTATTGGATTCATGGAGGGGTCTGTTGTGTGCGCCATTATTCCCAAAACCCCAACTTCCAAACCGTAGCTTTTCATCGCCATTAAGACAAGTTAGAATGATGGGAGGCGGCCTTCGCACGTTCCCTGGCGGAGTGACCAAATGGCAGTGGAAGAGAATGCAAGAGAAGAAATCCAAGCAACTCCTCAAAGCCTGCCTCGAACTCCAGCTCTACGAAATGAGGAAGTGAGCAGAGCTCAGAGCAGCCACCACCAATCTTGAAAAGCCATGGGAAAAGGCCGCCCAAGCCCCACTTTGTTTGTCATTATGGCCACCTGCAGAAACAAGTCTTTAGCGTATCAGTGAAGGCAACAACAGGAACTGAGGCGATGGAGTGGGAAAAGCACCTAGTGGATTGCCAATGGATATGGACAAACGACGAAAACGCGAGAGTGAACTTCCCCTAAAAAAAGCCTTCGGCGTAACAAAACTAGCACAGCCGCTAACTCGCGGTTGGTGAACGCCGAAAGGCAGCTTACGGTTGTTAAACTTCTGATTACCGATCATTGGTGATGCCATCACAGAAACGCGACCACCTTAATACTTTAATATTTTTTAATCAAGTAGACGTGGCAATAAGTTAGTGAACACAGTAATTTTTAAATACGAGTAGGTAAATGTAAAAAAGTAAACATATAAATGGATGTCTTTATAACAGCTCGGAAGTTAATGGATGAAATCAGAGCCATTCATTTATTGTGACGACTAAGAATATTCTAGGCATATTTAATCTCGTCCATAGAAAACGTATTAAGAACTAAAAACCTATTAAATATGCCCATTGTCAATAGGTGTACGACTTTCGGCGTAACTAACCATTCTGGAATATAATGTAGACACAAGGACCTAACCTCCCTAACCCCTCACATAGGTAGAATAATATGTTTTCTATGTAATAAACATTGACAATAGTAAATAAAGCCTATATAATAATGTGAACAAGTATAACGTAAGAAGCCTTAATAAAAGTTCATGCTTCTAGAAAGATGCCTATATAATAATATGAACAAATATAACGTAAGAAGTCGTAATAGAAGTTCATGCTTCTAGAAAGATCTTCCTCTAGAATGTTTTTTTTAAAATAGAATTAATATAAATAAGAGTAAAAGATATGAGAAAGTCTTGTCTTGAAAATTATTGTAATAGATATTTTCTCTATCGGAGGATGCTACCTCAAAAAAGCAAGTAAACTTAGATTTGTATCAATAAAGGTATTATTATTAGTGTTCTTTTTCTCTCCATTTTGAAGTCCTTATAGGTGAAACAAAAATACATCATCAAATTGATTCTTCAAATTCAAATAAGGAATTAATTCTTTTTAATAACCTCAATCTCCCACCTTGTAACACAATCATTTATTCTGAATCTTTATTCATCAAATTAACAAAAAAAATTAAAAAGAACAAAAATATATATTAAAAATTACTTTTTAAAATACTAAAAATAACGTATACATTACTAAAATTGGCTTTACTGTAAGTGTCTTTCTTCGCCTACACTCTCATTATCATTTATTTCTCTACTAGTGGATATGGATAACATAATGAGGGTCTAATGTCTCTTAGGGAGTTTGAATTCTAAGGAGGCTATTGCATAGGGTGTGGATTTGTGGATGATTTAGTGGGATGAAAGATAAGTATTTTTATATTTTTTGGGATAAGCAAGTAATTAAAATAAAAAGGTAAAGATATTTTCAGTGGAATTATGCATCATATGTAGTATATGTCTTATATGTAGTATATGTCTTATTGTGATTGTTATGATTCGAGGTTGAATGTGTATTATATGACCTTAATAGAGGTATATATGTGGCTAAATGTATATGTAATGTGCAAATATATATGTAATAGGGTCGCCCTAATAGTAAAGGGGCCTCGTGTGTAGGTGTGAATAGGTATATATAGAGATCATATGTGTAAGTGTGAATAGGTATATATAGAGATCATATGTATAAGTGTGAATAGGTATATATAGAGATCATGTATTCAATGGTGTAGGTGTGAATAGGTATATATAGAGATCATGTATTCAATGAATACATGATCTCTATATATACCTATTCACTACTACACATGAGGCCCATTTATTATTAGGCTAACACTATTATATGTATTCATTAATGAATACATGATCTCTAAATATATCTATTCACACCTACATATGAGACCCCTTTACTATTAGGTCAGCCGTAGTACATATATATTTGCACATTACATATACCTTTAGTCACATATATGCCCCCTTTGAGTCATATCATACACATTTAGCCACATATATACTTTCCTTGGAGTTATATCATACACATTTAACCCCATATATGCCCACATTGAATCATAACAGCTATTACTACATCACCTACTCTCTAATGAATTTTTTTAATACAAAAAATTAGTTTTTTCCTTCTTTTCTTTTCTTTTCTTTTTATATATATATATATATATATATATATATATATATATATATATATATATTATGTTTAGCGTTTTACCCCATTTTATATTCTGAGTTTATAAGCATCTAGATTTGGTAAATGCAACTGTCGTGTAATATTTTTCTTTAAAGTTTTTATGGAAAACGGATTCCAAAACCTTGAGAAAAATGATCCGCAACGGAAAATCTACCCCCTCAATTCTAAACGCTATCTAGGGGTGGTGAGATGTGAATCCATCCCATTGACAAATCTGTCGTCTTAATTTTCAATGCTAGCCAATGGTGGGGATACAGCTGCAAAGCTATCCAAACGCTATCACTTTTAGTGACGACGGTTATATCAAAGTCTTTATAATCAAAACCCTCAGCACTGTAGAAAAATTACCCGCAGGGAGATAAACTAATTCCCAAATAGATAGATGTGCACTTCCAATGGAGAAATTGTCATTTTAATTCAAAATACAAAATAGCACATAGTTCTATTTCCTATTAGTAGATTAATTTTTTTATTTTCACCGTATTTTTAATAATAAATAAATTGCATGTATACCTTATATTTTGGTATATTATATTAAATTTAAATTTTTTATATATCATATCAAAATTTTAAATTATTCATTCATGATTGAATTTAGATATTCATAATAATTTTTTTTATTAAAAAATCAATATTCAATCTATAAATATAATTAAAAAGTTTTTTTAAATATAAAAAGTTTAGTTTAATAAAAAATATTATTAATCAATATTTTAAACTAATCACCTAGATAATTAATTTTAATAATATTATTTATATGCAAAAACATCATTTATTTCAAGTTTTCAACTATATATTTATTAATATTTAAATTTTCTTCTTAACCATATAATTATTGAGTTTTATATTTTTTTGTTTTTTTTTAACATCTACAAATTATTTGGACGTTTTCATTAGTTATAAAGACTATGCTAATTTTATATATTTCTTAAATTATACATATCATCACATTACCCACATACTAAATTTTTTAGATAACTCTTTAACTATAAAATTTATTTCTTTGGACACAATAATTTTTTTATCACATTACCCACATACTAAAATTTTGAAATAACTCTTTAACTATAAAACTTATTTCTTTGGACACGATAATTTTTTTTAAAAATGATCTTATTGAAAAACAAAATATCCACCCTCCTAGAAAACATTGAATGTTGCATTATTAATTTCTAAAAATTCTTCTTAACCATGTAACTATCACACTTTAAATTTTAAAACATTATAAGTTTATGATTAATTATTGACTCGTCATTCAAATAAGATGAAAAAAGATAATAACTTAATCATTTATTATTTATTAAAATGAGAACATCCATAAATTCTTTTGACATTTTAAATGCTAATTTCATATTTTTTTAAAATATACATGTCATGACATTACTTACATAGTAAGCTATAGAAATAACTCTTTAACTATACATTTGTCTTCTTTCGATGCAAAAAATTATTTAAAAATAACATTAATATCTATTTTGCTATTCAACATTAAATGTTGCATTCTTAATTTTTCATTTTTTTTTTAACTATGTAATATGTAGCTATCACACTTTATGATTTTTTGTTTCTAATTTTTTTTATATATAAATTTATAATTAATTATTAAATCACTCATAATAAAAAATTCAATATTTAAACCTTTATAGGCTGTATAAACAGGTTTTACAGCTTGAACTTACTCTCATGTAGTTTATTTATAGGGCCGAGTCATTAAAGATGGGCAACTTCCCACTCTTTTTGTAATAGCAATGTTAATCAGAATTTTCATTGTCAAAGTGTTCGACATAATTATTTGAACTGTTTCCACATTAAATATAAATCTTAAACGATGACAATCTGTCTAATTCTATTTCAATTTTTGAAGCCATGCCGTAATCACTTAAATTTCTTTTGTTTTTTGTTTTTAAATAATACACAGGTAATACATTATTATAAGCTTAAAGCTTTAAATGTTTTATATTAACTTTTCTATTTAATCTACATACAATTATTACATTACATACAACTCCAACTATTATATTAAAACCTTTTGTTAAAAGAAGGTATAAACAGATTTAATGCTAATTTCACGTATTTAAAAATAATAAAAACAA
>ML777258.1:605742-623647 GCA_009831015.1 Picea engelmannii | reverse complement strand
AAATTAAAAGCCATTGTTCCTAATGATTGTAACCATTGGATTCCTAGTACAACATCAGCACCACCCATGGGTATAGCAATCATTGGACTATTCATTACATATTCCCCCATAGTAAGATTGATATTATTGCATTTTCCTGAGAAATTGATAGTTCCTCCATCTACAATCATTACTTGAAACTATGGCATTGGATATACAAAGCAATTGAGATCTTTGTCTAATTTATAGTGAATGAAATTATGAGTACTGCCAGAATCAATTAGGACTATTGTCTTTTTATTTTTGATGTATCCTTCGATCTTGAGGGTTTGATGAGTGTTAATTCCATCCAATGCATTACACGATATCGTGGGAGTCAACTCTTTAGATGAAATTGCTTCTAAATTTTCATATTGAGATGGTTCTTGTTCTTGTTCTTCTTCCTCTTCACAATCTATGTAGAATAATTTCTTCTCACCAAACTTATGTCCCTTACTATACTTGCTATAACAATTAAAGCATAAACCTTTTTATTTTCTTTCCTCCAATTGTTGAGGTGTCAACCTTGTATGTTGAGGTGTTTTAGAATAAGGAGCATTATTCTCTCTATAGATGTTAGGATTGGTCCTTCTAGTAGCCATAGCCATATTTTTACTTTCAACATTTCTTTCCACCCTAAATGCATTCTCCAATGATTTGGGTTCCCAAAGGCAAACCTCATGTTGAATGTTATCCTTTAAAGTTCCTATGAATACATCAACCAAGTGTTCATCTGGAATATCTGTTACCTTTATATTCTTCTTTGGAAGTTCTCAATGTGCTCGGTAATTGAACCCTTTTTCTTGAGATTTATCAATTGGCTAAAGAAGGTATTGCTCCTTGTATCCTCATAGTGTGCTATCATTTCTTCCATGAAAATTGTCCAAGTGACGAGTGATTTGCGAGAACAAAGCCATTGATACCATACAAATTGATGGGGTTCTAAATATAAAGAAGAAATTTGTACCTTTTGTGTATGTGGCACATGATGTAGATCAAATAATTTCTCCATCTAAAGTATCCATGTTATTGGGTCTTTGTCATCAAACTTCCGCATATCGATCTCAGGAACATGGTTGGTTTTCAACCCAAAGTTGGAGTTTCTCCATTCTTGATTCACCTTCCTTGTGTCCTCATCATGAATTTCATGGGATACATTTTCACTTTCAGGTGTCTTCTATATTAGGAAACTTTTCAATCCTTCCATGATCTCTCCTTTTAAAGTGCCCATCTTAGTATTTATTGCCTCAAACTTAGCTTCTGTTGAATCCATCATCTCTTATAGTTCATCTTTTGTTATTGTCTTATTTTGTAAATCATTTATGTACCTACGCATTTATTCACCTTCATCAAGAGTCCAAGTAGGATTGTCTGGAGGCTCATTTGGTGTATAAGTTCCCTTTTTTGGTGGCATGTTGGCCAAGTATCACTTTAAACCTTGATTTTGAGGTGGTTCTTCTAGAAAATCTTCCTTTTATTGTATCTCCAAAATTGCAGCCCTTCTCAGTATGAACTTTTATTTTTTGTAGGTCTCTGGTATTTCTTCTCTTCAATGCCATGGGTATGATAAAAATTGGATGTGCCAAGTGGAATTTATGGTAACTTCTCCACCACTTGCTGATTTTTGGCCTTTCCAGGAGATCTCACTTGTATAGCATTCCCCGCACAAAATAATTGATATAAAATTATGAAACTTGTACCATAACTACTATGGTCTATCCACTATCCAATGAAATTAGTCTAATTCAATTTGGATACACTAGGAAGAAGTTATGATTGTTTTACCTGGAACACCTGCTTGAGAATAGTCAATAGGACTAGTCAGATACCCTATCTTCCACAGCGTGTATATACAAATTTAAGATGACCCAAAATATTAAATTACTACCACATATACCTTAATAATTTTTGTGAATATCCTCCAGATTTCAAGGTCTGAAACATTACAGAAAAAAATTTATAGCGAAAATTTCGCAATGACTCAATTCAGGATGATTCCAGAACCCTATTTTATAAAGGTTGTATCTCCGAAAGTATAATTCCTCAGGAGCTGAAATTTTAACCCAACATACCTTGATCCGTCTACTAAATATCCTCCAAGTTGTTCCTTTTGAATCATTGTAGAAAAAAAGTTATAGTGAAAATTCCACGGTGTCTCAGATGCAACAGTGAAACCCCAAAACCTTGAGCTCTTATACCATATGTTAAGAACCAAATATCAATATAGCATAGAAAAACCTCAGAATAAGTACTCAACGCCTTGAAAAAGAGAAAATTTTAGATAATAAGCCTCTTCGAGGGGGAAACCTCCTTTTACCCCACATAAATGTTCAAGTACAAGATGATTCCAAATGGCAATGTCTTCTTGGTATATATAGGAGAGTAGGAGGTATAATTACAACTAATGGTATAAAGCCGACATAAATAAAATAACATTACTAATGTAATGTGCCCCAATTAATGGGTAATGAGCCAATATTAGGGCTTAACAGAATATGCCAACTTGATTGGTGAGAGTGACATGGTGTCTCCATAAGATTCTATATCAAATGGGTGAGGGATTACCCAGGGGTCATTGCAACCGATGGGTGTACCAGTAATTGCAGAGATCACATTGATGGAGAAGGTTGGGGTTATTTCTGGTGGGGGTAGGGGAAAAGTCCCCATTAACAAGGGATAAAGGCCTACCCCAATGATTTTGTATCTCGAAGAAGACTCTCCTATAAAAGGAACATTCGCATTAGGATTGATTCACACATATGGTGAACAAAAGTCTAGTTGGTCTACAATGATTATTTTCCCTTGATGGGGAAATTTAACAAGTCGAAAGATGCTAGACGCAAAAAATTTCATGGTGTAAAACCAAGTGCGACCTACAATCAAATGATAGTTGAGTGTGGTGTCGATCACCCCGAATTATACCGAAACGACTTTTCTCGCAAGTTCAACGGGTAATGAGGGGAGAATTCCGTGGAGTTTGAAAAAATGTCTGTCAAAAAATTTAAGGATGGTTTCTAATGTGGTAAGTTGGGGAGAACCCAAATCTCTCCAACATGTTGAGGAAATGATGCTACATGTTGTGGTGCCTTCATCAAGAACTATTCGGAAAACATTTTTTTTCAGAGATCGAACAGTGATTTGTAATGCTAATTGGTGTGATAGGCGGGATTTGTTGCAATTTGTGTAGAAGGAAATAAAATTGAATTCTGCAAGGTCAATTCCACCAATCGTTGATAGTGAGGCTTTATGTTACGTAGGGCGGGACTGTAGTACTTCTATTTCCAACATGGCACAAGGGGCTTGGAAAATATCTTCTACTATACTATAGTGTTTGGATGCCCAAGCATTAGGATTATGTGTATTTCGACAAAGTACTCCCTTTGGAGGGCATAGGGCAGGTTCGATAGTTGGCTTCTCTAGTGTGAGAGGGCCATTGGGTGGGGTGATTGAGGGGGGATCCTTGGGTAAAGAATCATTTTATGAAGAATCATAATTCTTGTCTCGAGTAGATATGGATGCATATTTAACCATCAAGATCTTTACAGACGGGGATTCAAGGTTGCCCCCTAGTGGGGGAAAGGATTTTTTAAAACTACAGGTGTAGAATAGTATGGCCCTCGCTTGAGATATTGATGGATTTCAGTAAGATGAGGACAAGATTTGGTGAAAAGTTACTCTTTAAAAATCATGCAGGTATATTTATCCTTTCATTTTATTTTACCTTTAGTGTTGTTTTCTTGGGTTTTGGGGCCCGACTGCTCATAAGATTTTTTCTTTTTCTTATTATTACTACCCTTCTTTTTTCATTTGCATTGTTGTGGGTTTTTGGGTGCAGTTGATTGTACCGTATTAACCTCGGAGGTTTTGGCAGAGGGATTATTTGGAGTGTTGGTATAGACAAATGAGATGGGATTGGTAGCTTTAGTCTATTGGCTATTTTGCCCAATCATCTAACCGGTTGTATCTGTGGAAACATGACCGATCATACAATTGGCATAGGCTCCAGTTTCAAGTTTGGTTTGATCATTTGATGATCGATGAGCGTTAGGAATCAGGTCATATAATGTGCTCGATTGAGAGTATACCAAATCTAAATACTGGGCTTGACTAATAGCTTTTTCTTCAGTAACGACGCCTCCCATGGAGACATCTCAATATATCGGTGGAAAAAGATACTTTGTGAACCATTCATATAATAATTGATCCAGGATTGTGGCTTTGATTAATCGTCACCAACACCTCCACTCATGAATGTGATTCGAGATATGGGTGGAAGTTGTTTGGCATAACTAGGTTAAGAGCTCAGTACTGATCTCATAGAAGATACATAATTGAAAGTGTGTCAAAAATGACATAGAAAGGGAATCAAAGTTGTCAAAGGATTTTCGCAACAATTCCATATACCATTTAGTTGTTGATCCTGTAAGGGTTCGTTGGAAAAGTCGTAAGCGAATAGAGTCATCCATCAAGTAGTTCGAGGAACACCATAGATGGAAATTCATAACATGATTATGTGGATCTTCTTCAGGTTTTTTGTTGAATTTCATAATATGGGATGAAATTTTAGCAGGAATTGGGGGCCAAAAAGGGGAATGGCATATGAATTTGTTATTCAACCATGAAAGATCTGGAAAATATAAAGTTGCCAAGAATGAGAGTTGTTTGTTGACATGTGGAGGTTGGTGATATGGTCCTCCTCCATAGGGAGGTTGTTCTTGAGGTCCTCCTCCACAAGGTGGTCCTCCAAGGGGTCCTCCACCATTGGGTGGTCCTCCAGGGGGTCCTCCTCCATAAGGTGGTCCTCCACGAGGTCCTCCTCCATAGGGTGATCCCCCAAGGGGTCCTATGCCATAGGGTGGTCCTCTAGTAGGTCAACCACCATAGGCTGGTCCCCCAAGGGGTCTTCCTCCATAGGGTGGTCCTCTGGGAGGTCTACCACCATAGGGTGGGCCCCCATGGGGTGTTCCTCTAGGGAGTCTTCCACAATAGGGTGGTCCTCCTTCACCATGGGGTAGTCCTCCAAGAGCTCTGCCACCATAGGGTGGTCATCAAGGGGTCCTCTTTTTTTAGTGTCGATGGCGGGGTTGACAGTTTTTCGATGTTGGTTCCATACAGTATTAGTTATTCCTGGGTAAGGGTGTCCAAATAGTAGGCTGGTGGAAGAAGCAATAGTTTGGCCCCATGTTGGTTGTTGTTCGATAGCTGGGGGTTTCCCCCCAGTTGATTGTTTCCCTCAAAGAGAATATGGCCCTATGGTTGGGGGTTTCCCCCAGTCAAATAAAGGTTTGATCTTGGTGGGAGGGTATTCCCCCATTGAAAATGATTTATAAGTCAAGGGTTTCCGCTTGGTTGGATGTTGACTGGATATTTACCCTAAGTACATGAGTTGTCCCCTAGTGAAAAGTTGGCTCATATATGTTTGGTGTCCTAAACCCATTAGTTGACTTCCCTGGGGAAGTAATCCTCCCATCGAAGGTTGTTGTTCAAAAAGGTTGGGATCATCTCCTAAGAACAGTGGGGTAAATAAAGGTTCCCCCCCAGTGGAGGGTGTAGAACGTTGGGTTATTGAAGGTGGTGGTAAGATGGTTGGGACAACTTGTTATACAAATGTCAATGTCGTTGTTTGGGTCGGGACAACATTCAGTTGAGCCTGTTGTAATGTAGAGTGGATGGGGGAGGGACGAGGGAAATAGGTTTGAAACATATGGGAGATGTTAGATATGGGAGGATGAGGGGTGTGTGAAGAGGCATGTGATGGATCTCGTTGCAAGAGTTTAAAAGTTGAGTCAACAGTTGCATATAATTGATTTAGAATGTCGTGGCCAAAGGGTTGTTCAGGAGTCTGGATAGGATCATATGGACCAGAAATCCATGGTGGAAAATTGAATCCTTTTGACTGATAGAGTTTTTTGGATTCCATGTTCATGACATCTTCGCAAGGTACAAGTGGTAGATGAGGGTAATCGATATCAAGTTTAGGTTCTCAAGAAGATTTTACCCATATTTGGATGGGACCAAAAGGGTTTGTCAAGGGTGGATTTGCAAGAGGGACAAAGCCTTCTTGAAAAGTGATTCCTTCTAGATGGTCGATCAAAGGGGTAGCGATACTTCCATATTTAGAGCAGTTTTCCTCGTGGAGTTCCTCTCGAGGATGGTCTTCGGGTGAGTTGGGATGCAAGGGTTCATAATTTAGAGGAGGTAAACCTTGCATCCTTCGATACCTACACAGGTCTTGTTGGGATAGGATTGAAATATGACAATGAAATTCCTAAGGTCAACTAATGAAAAATAAACAGCACGTGCTAAGAAATCTAGGAATCAAACAAACAAACCAAAGCTTCTCAAAATGATCTCACTAGTTTGTGATGAAATCTAACATCACGAGAACATGTGAGAAGGGGCGGGGGTAAGTGGGTGGATTAGTTATGTTGGTGGCATGCTTAACAGACTTACACCTTCGTATAAGCTCCCCGACAGTCTATCCATGGGTTTCCCTCCAAGGAGCCTGAGTGAGTTTGACCAACATATGATCCAGGTACAACGAAGAGTCCCCTTCATCGTCATCTTATGTAAAATACCTAAATATTATATAAAATGAGGTCACCAACTTACAGTCAGCCTCCAAGAAGGTACAGTTAATATTCGGGTCCAACAGTATGGGAAGGATATCAAATTCAAAATTCCTCAAGAGGACCGAAAAAAGATGCAAAGGACCCCAAATAGATTTGGGATTCACGAAGTTCCAAGACCAAATGGAAACATCTGGTTCTCAAGAATAATCCCGAATATACTATCATTCCACTACATTTGGTTAAGCCTCGGAGGGGAAATCTTTGTTTCCCAGTCACACACTACCTTGTATGTAGCCCCTATGTGAGAGAGGATTCTCGGTTATGCCTATACAAAATTTGGATTTAAGCGCTCTTTAGTGTTCTATCGGGTATTTTTTTGTGGTCATGGACAATTTACTCACTTGTCTTATTTCGAAGACCCTAATCCTAGACTATTGTTGGTGTTCTTAGAAAATAAAAGTCTAGTAAATTTTATTAACGTGTGTTAATTTTTAAAGTTTTTTTTTACTAAAAGGGTTGCATGGGAGTGAAACTCATGAGGTGAAAGGATTCGACTCCAAATAGGTGAAAAAGAATAAAATTTAAACAATTGCATTTTTAAGGAATCCTATTTATGGGAGGGATAATAGTTCTTTTCTTTTTGTTTCTTATGTAAGAGAACACCCTAATGCATATTGATTCACTTTTATTCTTGCAAATGAAACAAAAGGACAATTTTTCAACCAAACTTATTGGATGATTTTCGAAATTCCTAACAAAGCACAAATTGTTTCAACCATATTCTAAAGCACTATAAATGCAATGTTTCTGTTTCTTTTTCTTTTTAAAACTAGATGAAAATTGAAACAAAAAATCTTCTTCAACCTTCACTTTCAATCAACAATTTTCTGTAATGAATTCAAAAGTTGTAAGACAAAACCAAAGATGCAAAATTTAAGCACACAAAAATTTTCAAGTGTAGATAATAGTCTAAAGGGTTCTCCAAATAATTCAGGAAACAACAAGCATTCAAACCAATGAAAAAGAGACTTGCATAATAAAATGACACATTTTTCGAAAGAATCTTCTCAAACAATTGTGAATATCCTTCTACTTAATTGAAGGGATTAGACTAGATGATTCTGGTTGTACCCATCAATCACATGAGGTGGAAAAGTGGAGAAGATTAATTTCATAAATTTCAAAAGAATTTGAAGCAAAATCAGTGAGACAAGCCTGAGACAAGTTTGGAGTGTTGAAGGAGACCAGTGGAAAATGATATGGCTAAGGTTTTTGAAGGATAGCTCTCTAGAATAGGGTTTTTAAGAGGTTGGTTGCTCCTTACAGAGGGAATTAGGGCAACCGGGTCGCTCCCCAGTGAGAGGAACAGGGTGACTAGAAGGTATGGTCACTCCTGGTAAGCTTGGAAGCAGGGATGGTCACTGCCCCAAGGAAGGAAAAGCGTGACCAGGAAGTCCTAGGTCACTCTATGTACATTGGGATGGTGCGACCAAAACAGAGAAATGGAAAAAAATGCTAGATCTAGATGAGATCTATCAGATCCAAAGTAGAGGTTTCTTCAACTAGACTCAGGAAATATTACAACAAGGGTTGGCAATCATATCAAGACACTTAAGTGGGTAAAGATCTTAGCAACAAAACACATAAAGAGGGAATAAAAACACATAAAGGGTGATCTCCCCAGTATGGTCACCAATCTGTTGTAGGGATTTTGAGCCTTGCAGTAGCTGATCTCCCTTAGGTTCTTCCTATACCTAAGACATAAATAGATACATTAACTAAGGATGTTCCTGGATCTAATAGTATATCATAATACACAATCATACCAATTCTCTATCAATGAATACATTAACTTAGATGAACAATTAAATAGAAGGAAACATCTAGCATGTCTTATATTAATCAAATAAGAAATATCACAACTTACAGATGTATACTGAAGAGATGACCTCCTTCCAAGATCCTTTCCCAAGACTTGCAATCAAATCACTAGAGTGACCTTGCTAGCTCTTTCTTCCTCCTTTCCCATGGGAAATGACTTGGCTCTTATAGGGATTTAGGGATAAGTTCACATGGTTAGTAGGATAAGATCCTCGAGCTCATAATGGAATCCTTCTCGAGGCTAAACCACAAGAAATTAGTAGGATATCTAATCCATTGCAACCAAAATCCAAAAGTGGGGGTTTCTAGGCTCAGTCATGTCTATACACACAGACAGAGAAATAGATCGCTCCCTGGCAAGTCAGAAAGGGAGACCAACCCTTTCGGTCTCACCCTTCATGAAGGAAAAGAGTAACCAAAGAGAAATTGGGCTGGAAAATCAAGGGCAAAGTGATGAAAGTTGTTGAATTGGATAGGTGACCTCTTAGGAGATGATGGCTCAATGGTTAGGGGGTTAATAGTGCTATAACAACCATGCACATTTACCTTGTGTGTACATGTCCACACATTTCAATCTCCTCAACTTGGTGTATGAGGTAGTGTTCTTGTGCATTGAAAAATGTCGTAGGTAGATGTTTTTGCATTTCACACATCAGCTGAGGAATTTCTCTCCTCCGATATTTTATATATTCTTTATGGATTTATTTAAATGAAAACCACCTACACATGATATAATAAGTCATATCATAGGTTTCAACAACAATGTCGTATATACATTGAAAGTAAAATAGATGTTGACAAGTTGAGCAACAACAATTTTTCATATAAATCATTAATACTTACCTCATGTATTTTCCAAGATCATATATAACTTGTTTTACATTGTTGTCAAATTTGTTAGGTAGAGATAGAGGTAGAACATATTGTAACAACAAATGAATCATTAATATTTAGGAAAAGAAAACCATATTATAATACTAAAAAGTCATATATTAACCAATATATAAATATACATCCAAAATAATGAACTTAATGAAGGTATGCCAGTCATGAGCTTTCACCCCACCAAATTCACCTTTATTCGTTAAAATATTCTTTATGTTTGAATCAAATCCCGTGGGAAATTTAATTTTCCAAATGACCTCTTTTACAACATAACTTTTATGCTCTGTAAATAACCATAGAAGACTATTTCAATGTACTCCATTGTTATTTGAATAAATCACATTTTGCAGTGCATGATTGGCTTCCTAAATGTTAGTACAAATTTTCATTTTTTTTCTTTGTCACTCCTTCCATCTACAATTCTCCACAATGTTTATGTTACATTCTTCCCGATATCCATTGTATCAAACAAATGAGATATTTGTAGGTTCTCATAGGAGTGTAATCTATTGAATTGTATAGGGTAACTTTTCATTCTTCGTGGAAGTCCATTAATGCCTTGACGACATTTATGAAAATTAATCAATGAGATTACAATAATAATTGTTAGATATAATAAATAGAATTTGATATAAATTACAATAGTAAAACATTAATATATGCATACACATAGAATAAATGCTTACCTTGATGGTTTAATCCATTATATTCCAACGTCCATAGGTGAGGTGTCCTTCATGGTTATATTCCAGTCTCTTCTTTCGAATTGAAAAGATGTTTTTTTGTAATTCGATATAGATGGTTCTTAGGGAGGAAGTGCCTATACTCATCAAATACATCATTTCCTAGACTTCTTGAATAATGCAATTTCATCCTAGGACCACAAACTAGACATGCACATTTACCCTTTGTTTGAACACCTGCAAGATTATATGGATTAATGTCAGTATTATTTATATAACGAGGAATTGATATTTATGAAACATGCATAATATTTTCATAAAATTATATAATATTAAAGTCCATCAATATGTTACATGCCACAAAAATGTGTTATCCCTAGGGCATCATGAATTGTCCATGTAAGTATTCCATGGAATTGAACTTGTCTTTTCCCTATTGGTCTAGATATGTCGTACATAGTGATGTCAACCCATAACTTTAGTAGCTCATCGACAAGAGGCTCAATATATACATTCATATATTTGACTTGGTACTTACCTAATTGGGTGAAAGTATACATAATTACTACCTTGTATATATATAAGTAATTATGCAATGAATAAGAAAAACAAATACAACGTTCAAACCAATTTTGTAAACAAATACTTGGAACAATCATTTCCAACATTGTGTGCTTCCTCTTTATTGATATCCAAGGAGGAAGGTTATTGTTTATAAAAAAAATAGGCCACACTGAGTAAATAGACCTAATCTCACCAAATGGATTGACATCATCAGTTGTCAATGAAAGTCTAACATTGTGAGGTTCTTCTTTAAAAAAATTCCATATTTCTTCAGTGTTCCTAAATGTGGAACCATCTGCAGGCATTCGAAGAACACCATCTTCACTTTTTTGTCATGCATGATAATCAACAAACTGTGTAATTCTTTTGCACCTAAACAATTGTTGCAAACATGGAATTATCAGAATATGACAAAGAACCTTGTGAGGCACATTTTTTGTTAGTTGATTGGTTCGATATCTACTGATTTGACATTGGGTTCATTTCTTTTCCGATGTGTGTTGTCCATGATATATAATATGATCATTCATACATGCGTCAATATCTTGATACTCCATTCCAATATCTTTCATAATAGCACACATCTCTCGGTATGTGCGAGGTAAATTATTTGATGCTGCTA
This sequence comes from Picea engelmannii, assembly GCA_009831015.1. Taxonomy (NCBI): domain Eukaryota; kingdom Viridiplantae; phylum Streptophyta; class Pinopsida; order Pinales; family Pinaceae; genus Picea; species Picea engelmannii. The sequence goes on along the minus strand of ML777258.1, from coordinate 612,422 downwards.
AGAAAAATTCACCTAACAATCTACAACAAAAAAAATCTAGTTAATGTAAATAATAGTAATAAAAAATATTGCATCCTTAATTTACACATTAATTGACACTAAAAATAGAAAAAAATAAATTCGACCTTTACATATAATATGTGACAAATTCTATTTTGTACCTTAGGATCTGTATGAGACAAGTGTTTAACAAACCATTCAATGCCTTCAAGTTCACCAACAAAATTATAGCTGAGAGAATATTTGTTCTTGAGCCTTCATAAAGGGGTTGTTTTGTCTTCTCAAGCAAAGGTACATCATAAATATCATCATCATTTTCCTCACCGATAGGAGCAAATATTTCCTAGATCAATATATTTGTCCCATCATTCGGCTCAACAATATTGTTGGTGTCATCTTCTTCCATAGGATTGACATGATGCTCAATATCCATACCGTCTTTCACATCTTGTACAATAGTATTTCTACTAATACTTTCTAGATATTTATTCGATGACAAACAACTAGGAAGATTTATGTTTACATTTACAAATAATCAATAACATTAATGTGTATAACAAAACTTAAAACAATTTTTTATATAAATAGAATCAATACAAAGACATATAATGAATAACTTACCATGGGACGAAATGTATGCCCCCCTTCACAATGTCCATATGCAAAACAATGTTTTTTCAGTTGTTTTCCTTACAACTATTTTTCTTTTCAAGCCCTTGCTTTCAAAGCAAGGGAAATAACATTTCCCATCAATATCGATCAGTGCCTCACATGCATCTTTTAACCTAGAAATTGTCCTTTCACTGTCTTCAGGTGTTGGCATTGGGATTTCCTATATTAATTACAACAAAATCCATTGAAACAATATAAGTACATTAATATATGAATTATATATTCTAATTATGATACAAATATCAATTTTCATCATATATTTATTAAAGGTTTATAACAGTAATCGAAAAATCAAATCCATACATTTTTACCACATAAGTTCCATAGCTTCACTATAAGCAAGTAATAAAATCAAACAATAAAAGAAAAATACACCAAGACAACTTATATAGTAATTAAACAGAATTGAGTAGACATGTTCATACCTATATATTTCCTAGAGAAAAATTTGTGTCCCCAAATGAAAGAGGGTCTAAGGGTTAGGGATCCAATATCAGTATTTAAAAAAGAGACAAAATAGAATTAAAAATTTGTAACCTTCAAAGTACAAAATTAGAGCTATGCAGACCAAGAATTGGATTTGAGGAAAGTCACACATAGGAAAAAGACTAATACATCATGTAATGAAAAATGAGCATAAAAATATTTTACAATCGTCTCACCTACGACAAAATTGTCGAAACCACTAACCTCCATCGATCTTCCAATGAACATTGACTATGTCAAAGTTGACCAACTTAGTGAAATCAATGACCATTAAACTGATTTCAAATGGGTAGTTGGCATCCTCTATGTTCGTCGATAGATCGACAAACTGTCCTCTAGGTTCATCAAAATATCGATGAAGATAGATGTTTGTTGGAAATCCGACGTTATCGGGGCACCCAAAAAAAATAAAAATAAATAAAGTTTGAATAATTTGTGACGATATGATTGAATTTATCCTTATCATCGAAAGTTTTTGTCAAATTAAAACCCCATAGTTAACAGTGTAGTGAAGGAAAAATATGAGTATCATTGTATTTGCAACAGAGAGAGGAATAATCCCTAATCATCCTTTGAGTCAACAATGTAGATATCGATAACTAATTATAGTTGGATAATGTCCTCGGGGGGGAGTTACCTAGACTAATAGAGCATGTCTTTCCCAACAATAAGCCACATTATCTTTAAAAAAATCACATGGGAGCCATCCCTGGAGATTTCAAAATTTTAATTTGATTAAGGGCTTGTATATGTCCTCCTCTATCAAGTACACATTTTTAGAATATCTATGAAAAGTACCCCATTACAGGTCAGGTTTTTGTTGTTAGGGAGGCTTGTAGGGAAGTGGTTCCTTCTAAAGTCTAGAGAACTGAGAGGGACATGTTGGATGTGCCATGTAGTGTTGAAATTTACAATCCAAGGTGGTTTGTCTCCAAGAATGTTCAATATCCAAGAGAACAAGGTTGGGGTGTTGGGATGAGGAAGTAGTCCAATATGAACTTTGGCCTCTAGAAAAAACCATAAAATGTGTTTCAATATTACAACCATCCACAAAAGTCACAAGCGGGCTTAGGTGACTCCAAGATAATCTCATGCCAAGATAAATTCCAACACCATGAATCAAGGGAGAGATGAAGATATCCTTTTTTCTATTCAAGGCAAATTCTACATATGGTTCTAATACTAAAATGCTATGTTGAAATATTCTCCCTAAGCTTCCACAACTTGTTAAGTTTTAGATTTATGGGGAGACTTCAACTAACTTATCCATTGAAGGTATCAACCTATTTATAAATTGTATCTAACCAAAGGGTTCTTGCAATTTTTGTTCCAATCTTTCCACCAATTAAGCAGGGTAAATGACTCCCATCTTTAAGGAAAGAGAGTATGAGATGATATTCTTTAACTTATCTAAAATAAAATCGTCATGATTTATCCAACCTAATAACCCCATTTAATTGGTGCAAGATCACTCACTCTCTTTGAGAAGAGGAAAAAATATCTTCAATCATTTTAATTCCTCTTTTATAAAAGCTCAAGGCTAAGAACTAGGATTGTTTGCTAAAGGCCTCCTATTGACATTGATTATTGATAACACTATATGAAGTGTTCATTTAATGAGAAGTTGAGACTAAAATGGTCTCCTTTCCATAACACAAATGGTTTAACACCTTCCACACCTTCAAAATGATATGGGTCATGGAAGAGCCTCTAATTTACTAAGAGTGTGGTTGATGAGTAGATATTGTATATTGATCCCCCTTCATCCCTTTTCTTTTTCCATTTGAGGTCCAAGAATTGATACAATTCCTCTTTTTCCACGCTTCATGTATGGTATCTTAGATTGGACACCTATATGGTTCTAAAAAGGTGGCTGTATGAAGTTGTACAAGCCTTAGTTGAAGGTTAGAATTAGTTATAGTATATATAGACACAGGGTTAATTACACTATACTATGCATGTTTATTTTCTCTCTATATATATTACACAAAAGAATAAAGAAGAAGATAGCATTGCATACCTATGAGATTGAGACCATATCTTCATTCTATATGCATACCACACATCACATACCCATTGGATGGAGATAATGTTATAAACTTTTTGATGACAACGAGAAATACAAATGATCCTACATGATGCACTTGACTACTTATTGTAGTCTATCTTTTACTAGTTGGATGTGTTATATTTATGTCCTGTAATTTATCCTCTCTCAAAAAGTGGGACTTTTGTTATAAAACTTTGTTCTAGATAATTGACCTTGAACATTCGATTAATATTTTGACATGTTGATTGATCTAGTTAGTACTTGGTGAAAGTTTCTCTCGTGTGTATGTTTTGATTAATATGCTTTCAATGAACACCAAAAAGTGACAACTATTTGATGTGAGCTAAGTTAACCAAGAACTAATGTAGAGGGTGTCGGTTCCGTTTCTTAACTATAGTCTATGTTACCCCTTTCATACAGACCTAATGCTAGTTCTACAGTTCTTCCCAATTTTTACTATGCTAGTCCTTAGTACATATAGGTTATGTCTTTGGGTTTGGGGCCTATGTGAATTCCTGTCACCTTACACTTTCACCCCTGGTTCTAAGTCTTGTATGAGCTATGTGATTTCTAACCAAACCGTGCTATGCAATAATCTATGAACTTCAATTTCTAGAAGGTCTCCATTAATTCCATTCTTACATGATGATATGCTAAACCCCAATCTAAAGCCATCTATTCCAACCCTCAACTACACCTATGGGATGAAAAGTAGGTGCAAAGTCATTGTGCATCTAAAAACTATTTACAAGTACAAACTCAATACCAACTACTTGTGGGTATGGGTTTTAACCAAAATGTTGGACAAGGAGATTTTGGTAGAAATTCAATCCATGGTCTTTGACAAAGTTGATCAGTTGGAAGTTGAAATTCTTAACTGAGATTAGTATCCAAATGAATGTTATTATACTACTGACATTCTACTTTGTTAACCCTTGGTAGTGGTTAGCATGACACAAATATGTATAAAGTATGGAATGGGAGTTAGCAGAAGACCTCTAGCAGTAATTGGCTTGAGACTTGGAATGAAATGTTAGCAAGTTCAGTAAATTGACTGCCAGCCAAGGGATGAGGAAATGGGTTTCATATTGTAGAAAATTTCTCGAGTTAAGGAGGTTGTTTTATCCACCCCAGAATTTTGTAAGTAATGCAGAGTGTTGCACTAGTTTTAGACGTAGAATGCAACAATTGTGGATCGGCCTCAGTATAAGGACGTTTTGGGCATTGAAAGTGTCCCTAAATTTATGTATATTTTTCCAAGTATCTCAGTAATAAGTTTGAAAAGGGGACAATAACTAAGCAAGTCTTTCAATATAATAGAATCAACGAGATTTCAGCCAGAAATATGAAATAAAAAATTCTAGAACAACCGAAATTTCATTTACAGGGGCTCAAATTTAAGCTCGAGTAATATTTTTGAGAAAATGTAATTATTTGCGTGTTGATATGTCTAACCATTGATTAAACTAAAAAAAGGACATCTTCATTATGTTGCACAGAAGAAAGGATGAACGAAAATTTACATATGAACTCTCTAATGGAGGATGCTTGAAAATTGCTTGATCAGAATCCATTTTCACAATGAAAAAGGAGTTTGGATATCCCGAGTTTCAAAGTTCAAATCGCAAATGTACTTTTGGTATCAAGTGGTTTTATTTCACTATTTAAACAATCTCTACTACCATAACCAAAAAAATATAAATATTTATTTATTTTGTTTTTCCAATATATTGTATAATATTTTTCCACATTTGCAATGGGGTCCAGTTTTGTGGTTAAAGGAAGGGGGTCTTATTCTAGCCACTCGGGTTTAATTTTTATGTGACATGTATTTTATGGTGGATTTTCCATTTGTGACATGTTTTCCTATGGTGGATTGATGTGGGGTTAAGGTGTGATTCCTAGGTAATTTTGATGGAATATATCTTTCTTAGTCACAGTTACTTAGCCAAAAAATGTTTTCACAAGTTTATGGGTTAAATCCTTCTCGTTGATTAGAAGCACTGAAACACAATAATAATAATATGTGTAAATGTTCCTTGCTTGGTAAAGTGGATTTATTCCTCACCAAGGTTCAAATCTTCTTAGATACATATTCATCTTTCGTGGACTAGTGTGTTTAAAATAGTAAACAATGTATTAGTTTGTTCTACATCTCTCAATGGGCACCTTATGTTTTTCATGCATCATTGTTTTCTCCTAGTATTTCCTTGTTTTCTTTTTTCCTATTTTTTCTTCTACGCCTTTAATTTACCTTTATAGAAATTCACTCGTATTCCTCTTCATGGATATAAACCCCTACCATGGGGTAGTATGTAGTGTATGGATTTTTCACTTCATAATTTTCATATGCATACCCCTTGTATGTGAGTGTGGAGAGTATTTATCGTACTTTCACCATATATGAAATGCATGTGGATGACAACTAGGACCTTCCACTTGTCCTTGCAACAACTCTTTTTTCTTGGAGTATTCTCCATTAAGTCACCTTGTCTTGGCCTAAGCACTTGATCATGGTATTTCCACATGATGTCTAGCGCTTTGATAAGGTCCCCTTGTTATTTATCCCCTTTTATATTGACCCTCGGTCACATGTTTGGCCTTCATTGGGATTTCAACTTGCACACCTTCCAAGTGACTTAAGAAGGCCTCAAGGTTCATGCCCTTAATCTGGTCTTTGTTGAAAATTCCTTGTTTTGGGTCTCCAATATGCCCAAATCCTATGCACAATTTTGATTGTCTTTTCCTTCCTTGTTCTTGCCATTTGTTGTATCAAGGATTTTTTGTATCATATCGTGTTTGTGTCCCATGGCCTGCAAATTATGAGTATTTTTTTCTGAAATTACTCGTGGTATACCTAAAAAACAAGTGGTTTCTTAGTCAAAACCCAAAATACAGTTCATATGGAAAACCATGAACCATGTCTAATAGCTAGCCTAACATTCTCCCACACTTGTAGGACATTCCCAAATATATTTAAGCAACCTCTTAGATCTTTTTTAAGGGTCTTGGATCTTTCTCTCTTACATGTTGTTACCATGTTGGATTAGTTTTGGATTGTGACTTACCTCTCATCTCCCATGCACTTTCACTTCTTGGCAAGGTTACAAAAATCGTATCGGCGAAAAAATTGTCGATGTTCCAGAAAACATCATTTTGTATTTATCGCCAAAACATCAGCAATACATCGACAAACTTTTAAAAATACAAAAATATTCATTTTTTTTTAGTTTTTGAAACATTTAAAGCAACAATAGGCATCAAATAGACAGATTGTCACATGAATATGGAAAGAAAATTGATATATAAGATATATAATATGTCTAGTGATACATCACACATAAAAAATGAATCATGTCCTGAATCTTGATTCTCGAGTCATCAAAATGAAAAAATATAATAAGTGTATCTCATGATCGTCATGACTCATGAGTCATCTACAATGAAATCAAGTAAATACTAAATAAACTAT
>ML777258.1:589610-603006 GCA_009831015.1 Picea engelmannii | reverse complement strand
ACAGTGGAAAAAAATGGTTTTTGATCCATCAAAAATCTATTTTGAAGATGTAAAACTCATTGCCATTGAAAACCTATGAAAATATATGGTGGAAAAATGAGAAATAATGGGCAAATTTTTTTACTTACCTCCAAATGCAAAAAAATGTGAAATGGACTGAAAATTCCAATGCCAAATCCACAAATCTGACCCTTGAATCCACAAAATCCCAATGGCAAACTCTTCCTTGGCTGGTTGAATGGCTTGACTCTCCTCCTTGGCTAAATGTAAAAATAAAATAAAATAACCCCTCATGGACCACTTAAATCCACAGACTTTAGCGTAGATGATTTCCTCACATCGACTCACGATTTTTTCCGATTTTTTGAGCAAAAATTGTGATTTTTCCAAAACAAACGCCAAAAAATCGTCCGATTTTTTAAGAAAAAACCGTTTCCTGGGTCAAATCACAATTTTGACAAATTTTTCCCGATTTTTGTAACAGAGCTTCTTGTATCTATTGTACCTTGAACCTTCCAACCCCATGGAGGCTCCCTCAAAAAGTATTTCCTCTTCTTCGAGTTATTTTCTCTCTTGTTGGATGACAACGATGATGACGATTATGATAGTGATGACAATGGAAATGACGATGATGAGGAGGAAGATGATGAAAATGATGAGGAGGACAATGATGATGATTATGACAATGATGATGACGATGATGAGGAGGAGGATGACAAATATGATAATGGTGATGACAATGACAACGACAACAATGATGATAATGACAACAATGATGATGATGACGAAAACGACGATGATGACGGTGTTGATGATGACGATGACGAAAACGATGATGATGATGACGACAATGATGATGATCACGATGATGAAGATGACAATGATGACAACAATGACGATGATGACAATGATGATGATGACGATGCCGATGACAATGTTGATTATGGTGATTATGATGATGACAGTGACGACAATGACGACGACGACGATGATGATAATGATAGCGATGATGACCATGATGACAATGATGACGATGAAAGTGATGAAAATGACAATGACGATGATGTTGACAATGACAATGATGATGAAAATGACAATGATGATGATGTTGACAATGACAATGATGATGAAAATGACAATGACGACGACGACGACGATGATGATGATGACGACGACGGTGATGATGATGATGATGATGATGACGATGATGACAATGTTTATTATGGTGATGGCAGTGATGACGAAAATGATGACAATAACAATGATGATGATGATGATGACGACAATGCTGATTATGGTTATTACGATTATTATGGTAATAAAAATGATGACGAGGATGAAGATGATGATGATGATGACATTGATGATAATGGAAATGATGATGATGATGAAAATGACAATGATGATGATGATGATGATGATGATGATGATGATGATGAAAATGATGACGATGATGATGAGGAGGAGGACAATGATGACAATGTTGATTATGGTGATGACCATGACAAGAACGAGGATGATGGTAACAATGAGGAATATGATTACAATGGAAATGATGACGATGATTACAATGGAAAGGACGACAATGATGAGGAGGACAATGATGATTATGATCATGACAATGATGAGGAGGAGGACAATGATGATAACAAAAATGGTCATTGTGGTGATGACAATGAAGAAAAAAGAAACAATGATGATGATGATGAAGACAATGACAATGATGACAGTGATGATGGTGATGACAATGTAGGAAATGGCAATCATGATGACGAGAATGACGATGATGATGATGATGATGATGATGACAATTATGATGAGGAGGAGGAGGAGGACAATGATGATGATGATTATGATGGCAATGATGATGATGATGAGGAGGAGGAGGACAACTATGACAATGGTGATTATGGTGATGACAATGACAATGACGATGACGATGATGACAACTATGATGATGATGATGGTGGTGGTGATGATAATGATGATGATGATGATGATGATGATGATGATGATGATGACGATGATGATGATGAAAATGATGGTGGAGACAATGATGATGACGATGATGATGATGACAATGATGACAACAAAAAATGAGGATGGCAATGATAATGACGATGACTGCGATGATGACGACAACAATGTTGATTATGATGATTATGTTGATTATGGTGATGTCGACAATGACGACAACAATGATGATGATGATGATGATGATGATGATGATGATGATGATGATGGTGATGATGATAAAAATGATGACGATGATGATGATGACGATGTTGACAATGGAAATGGCGATTATGATGACAATCACAATGATGATAATGATGATGATGATGATGATGAAGATGACGATGATGATGGCAATGATGACGACGAAGATGAGGAGTAGGAGGATGACGACAATGTTGATTATGGTGATGAAAATGACGACGACGATGATGGTGATGATGATGACAATGATGACGACAATGATGACGACGATGATGATGACAATGATGATAATGGTGATGATGACAATGATGGTGATGACGATGATGACAATGATGATGATGACAGTGATGAAAATGAAAATGAAAATGACGATGAAAATTATAATGATGACGACGATGATGATGAAGATAGCGATGATGGTGAAAATGATGATGATGATGATGATGATGATGATGATGATGATGATGATGAAGAGGAGGATGATGACGAAAATGTTGATTATGGTGATGAAAATGAGGATGACGAGGATGATGATGACATTGATGAAAATGGAAATGACGATGATGATGATGAGGAGGATTATGATCATGATCATGACAATGATAATGATGATGAGGAGGAGGATGACGATGACCATGATGACAACAAAATGACGATGAAAATGATGACGATGGTGACAATGACGATGATGACAATGCAGGCAATGACGATGATGATGACAATGACAATGGCGATGACGATGATGATGATAATGAGGACAACGATGATGATGACAATGATGAAAATGACGATAATGATGATGACGAAAACGTTGATGACAATATTGATGATGGCGAAAATGTTGATGACAATAATAAAAATGGAAACGATGATGATGATGAAAATGAAAATGACGACGATGATGATGATGATGATGGTGAGAATGATGATGATGACGACGATGATGAGGAGGAGGGGGATGCCAACAATGATGTTGATTATGGTGATGACAATGACGATGACGACGATGACGATGATGATGATGAAAATGACGATGATGACGATGGTGATGATGACAATGATGGCGATGAAAATGATGACAGTGATGACAATGATGAAAATGATGACAATGATGGCAATGATGATGATGACGATGATGACAATAATGATGACAATGACAATGATGATGATGATGATGATGATGATGACGATGATGATGATGAGGAGGAGGAGGAGGATGACAACGATGACAATGTTGATTATGGTGACGACGATGATGAGGAGGAGGGGGATGCCAACAATGATGTTGATTATGGTGATGACAATGACGATGACGACGATGACGATGATGATGATGAAAATGACGATGATGACGATGGTGATGATGACAATGATGGCGATGAAAATGATGACAGTGATGACAATGATGAAAATGATGACAATGATGGCAATGATGATGATGACGATGATGACAATAATGATGACAATGACAATGATGATGATGATGATGATGATGATGACGATGATGATGATGAGGAGGAGGAGGAGGATGACAACGATGACAATGTTGATTATGGTGACGACGATGATGAGGAGGAGGGGGATGCCAACAATGATGTTGATTATGGTGATGACAATGACGATGACGACGATGACGATGATGATGATGAAAATGACGATGATGACGATGGTGATGATGACAATGATGGCGATGAAAATGATGACAGTGATGACAATGATGAAAATGATGACAATGATGGCAATGATGATGATGACGATGATGACAATAATGATGACAATGACAATGATGATGATGATGATGATGATGATGACGATGATGATGATGAGGAGGAGGAGGAGGATGACAACGATGACAATGTTGATTATGGTGATGACAATGATGATGATGAGGATGATAATGACGGTGATGAAAATGGAAATGATGATGAGGAGGATGACGATGATGATGATCATGACATTGATGATGACGATGACGATGATGATGAGGAGGAAAATGAAAATGGTCATTATGGTGATGACAATGACAAAGACGATGATGATGATGATGATGATGAAGATGACGATGATGACAGTGATGACAATGTAGGAAATGGAAATGATGATGATAATGACAATGACGATGATAATGAAAATGATGACAATGACAATGATTATGATGACAACAACAATGATGATGGTGATGATAATGAAAATGACGATGATGATGATTATGATGATGACGGTGATGATGATGACAATGATGAATGATGATGAGAAGGAGGACAACAATGACAATGTTGATCATGGTGATGACAACAATGATGATGATGACGATGATGATGACGACGATGATGATGATGACCATGGCAATGATGATAGTGATGACCATGGCATTTTCATAGGTATCTTCACTAGCATCAGACTACGATAAAAGTTTGTCATAAGTTCAATATCTAGAGCATGCATTGAACTTCCGATGAAAGTTTTCATGAAGTTAGACGTATAGAGAACAAAGTCATAATTACGACCATTGTCAAGGAGCCCATAAAAAAATTTCAACAATACCATTAATTGTATCCTTATCATCGTAATATTTTGTCGAATTTTGACCCCATATGCATTAGTGTTTGATTTCAAGTAAAAGGTAGCATTCAAACTTGTTTTCAAGGCATCATTTTCTATCCCTTAGTAGATTTCAAGACCCAAAAGATTTTGTAATGAACTTTCATGAAGTCTATTCCAATTAATAGTACTGATACTCTTGAGGGGGCATTAAACATTATGTTTTGATTTGTTTTTGTTGTAGATTGTACATTACAATTCATAGGATCTTAGACCTAATGTTGCTCACAGAGTATTAAAGTTAGTGTTTTACCTGATAGCCTATAGTATGCTTGGGTAAGTATGTTCTAGATAAATTATGGATATGATTTAAATTATCCATTGTTCTAGATATTTGAAAATTTTCCATGACAAAGAAAGTCATTATGACTCAGCATAAAGAGTTGGATTTTTGTCATATTCAGTGTTTTCATCTACAATATTTTGTCATTTGATATGAGAGGGTGCATGCTTAATCTCTTGATTATGCACATATTAATCACTTGCAACCAAGTATCATTGCTAGTTATGAGCTTCTGCATAATTTGACTAGCATATACATTGAAGACAAACACTTATTACTTTATTCAGATCCGACCACTTCTAATTTTGAACACGCTAGGCATACATTGCTAGAATATGCATATCATTTTCTACTTTGTTTTGAAAAATGTGAAAGAAACATAAATTAACAAGTATAGGAATTGTGGATGAGTTCGAACTCCCATTTTCTAGCACATTGTCTTGTATAAGCCTCCAACTGCTATCATGAGAATATAAAGTCATAAAATGTTGCTACTCTTGAATCAATATTAAACCATTAGTCTCTTTATAGTGAGTAAGTACAGTACATACATTACACTAATCCTAACATGTATTGTTATATCTAAAAAGAGATGTAATAGTGCAAACTAGCAAAACATGACCCTTAATGCATCACATTTAACATTTTTCAACACATTAAATTTATTTATAAATTTTAAAATACAATTTAAATAACAAAAAATTGTGATTTAACCCATACTTAACCTTTTTCCATAAAACAAAACGTTTTAAGTAAAATATTTTTATAAAATATCCTTAGTGTTTCGTACCAAGTCAAATATCTTTTGTAAAATATCCTTAGTGGTCCGTACAAATGGTAGGATTCAGGGCCAAATTCTTCTGGAGTCGAGTCAGCAACGGGAGGTGCCAACGGAAGATCCTTGGCAGAAGTCAATGAAGAAAGCAGCCTAAAAGATCCTTTCAGCGATGCTAAGATTGTGAATAGGGACTGATCTACAGTTCGCTAAACCTAAATTTTCAGTTAGAATGAATGCGCTTCGTTCATACAAGTTGAAGTGCAATTCCAGCTAAAAGGAAGCTTTAATGATTCTTTAGAGTTGCAGAGCCCACAACCTTAACGTCTTTAAATTACCTTAACGTCTTTCACCAATTTGACGTTGCGGTCAACTCCATAATAACGGATTTGCGATGTCGATGTCTTGGCGCATAAGGCAAAGGCAAAGGAGATTGCATCTGTTAAGCATTCAAAAAGGTGTGAGAATTTACCCGCATTTAAGGTAAAATATGCATTCAAACCCTAGCAAAACAAAGAAATTAATTACTCTACGCTTTTCAAATCAACAGTACCTACTATATTCTATTGCCGCTTCCGTTAGCGCCTACAGTGAGGTTAATTCCTCTGACAAACGTGAACTTCTGCGCCTATTTGAAACCACGTATTCTGGCAATGGAATTTATATGCAATTTATGACAGAAAAATGCGACGACCACAGCTTAGTGTTTGAAGTACTCGCAATACTATGAACACGAGAGATTTGACTTAAGTGGATGATGTGGTGGGTTGACGTATTGTCATGGAGCCGTGGCTGGAATTTTAACCTTGGTCTTGGGTTTCTAGGTTTAAAACTCGTACAGATATATCTCTACACGACAGAATTGTCCTGTCAGGTCATCTATTAAGAGTCGATTTTAATGGGACACCACAGAATTGTTCTGTCAGGTCATCTATTAAGATTCGATTTTAATGGAATAGTTAGAGTAGGCATTTTTTATAAATTTTGGAGTAGGGTAATTTTGGAGTAAATAGATCTGTTTTTAGGTAAAAAAATGAGCATGAATTCGGTCAAATTTTTTTGGGTAGTCTGAGTTTTGTATGAGTTTTGTATGGATCAAAATTCCATGCATTTCAAAACTTTATTTCAAGGTTTTGTTCAATTTTAAACCAATCTAAATTCTCAAAAAATCTATCAGATTTCTGAATTGACTAGAAATTTAAAAACCATGGTCCCTAGGGGAAAATGGATCCAGAGTTAGGCCACTCCATAAATTTCTGGATTGATTGAAAATTTAAAAACATGGTCTCCATAGGGAAGATGGCTCCACATTTAGCCCACTCCATAAATTTTTGTTGCTAATAGTACAATTTATATGCAATAGTGGAAAAGGTGAATTTAACTAATTTTAATTCTTATTTGACAAATAGGTAAGTAATTTATTGGGTAGGTAAGTAATTTATTTGGAATATTACAATTCATAAGTTATTCCTAAAGGTGAATTTAAGGTATTTTAATTTTTATTTAAAAAGTAGGTAAGAAATTTGTTGGGAATATAATGGGACTGGTGAATTTAAGTCATTTTGTTCATGTGACTATAGCAATGAGTTTGTTATTGATTTGACACTAATTTGCTTAATATTTTAAATTTGTTTGTAAAATGTAATGGGTTTTTCTTTTTTTTTGATGTGTTATCCAACCGCTACCACTATAAACTCGAGGGGTGCCCACGATGCCCCTTACGTTGCACAAAAGGTAAGTAGGGGGAAGTTGAACTCGAAACCTCACGGAACTTCATTTTCACGGCAATTGCCAATTGAGCTGCCCCCGGGGGGGCTGTAAAATGTATTGTTTAACTTAAGAAAATAAATATATATTTTTTGATATAGTAAAAATATTTATTTTTTTCATCTCTAATTGGTTAATATATTTCAAGTCTTATTGTTGCCTTCAAGTATCTCAATATTTAAAATTAATTGCATAATCAATAACAACACATTCTAATTGGTTGTACAACATATATAACACTTATTACACCACCACAATAAAATATTTTTTTAAATTTACATTTCTCAATATAAATCTCCATATCCAAACATGATATTGATATTTTGTTTTGGATGTGTCATGTCATAACATATTAAAATGTTATATAAATTAAAATATATATTATATATATTATAATATATATGTTAACACATTAAAATATTATATGTATTAAAATATATATTATAATATTACATAAATTACAATATATATTATATATTTTATAATATATATGTTAACAAATAAAATTCTATTTTTTATGAATGTGAAGTCTAGGGCTGTAGTATCTCTTGTGAATTCTGGAGAAAGATAGAGCAAATACAAACAAGGAAATACGCCCTATCCCATCCTCCTTGTAGAAACAAGCCTCCCCTCCATTCATAGCATGGCTATGACTAGATACCTAATGTATAAGAACAAATTAAACATGGAAAACAAGAGGCTACCTAAAATTGCTTCAAAATCAAGTCATAATCACCATCAACTAGCATAAGCGAGCTATTGGGGAATCATGAAAGAAACCATTTTGCAGAATAAAGATACTATTAAAAAAAATGTCAAGTCAAAATTTAAGGAAAAAATGTGGTGTGATAAAGAGTTAGGGGAAAAAAGAAAATTAAGGTATTATAAAGATGTAATAAACCCTAATTTAGAAGATCAAAATTATCTATCTGTTTTGCCAAGTGTAAAAAAAAAAATAAGCATTGCTAAGATAAGAACAAATTCTCACTAGCTCCATAGTGAAACTGGGCGTTGGTCAATTCCTAAAACACCATGGGATGAAAGAGTGTGTCACATTTTTGACACTAAGAAGGTTGAAGATGAAAAGCACTTTCTCTTAGATTGTCTAGCCTATACCCATATTAGATCTCATTTTCAAAATATTGATCACACTACCAACCTTCCTAACTTCACAACTCAACAAAAGTATGGTGATCTTGGAAAACTTCTCTTAATACTTTTAGAGCACAGAAACAAAATTCTAAAGAATCACAAATAATCACTTAGTGTCTTAAGGTTCGATAGACCAATTAGGTCTTAGTGGACGTTAATCATCATCATCATCATCATCATTATATTATAATATATTATATATTAAAATATTATATGTATTAAAATATATATTATAATATTACATAAATTACAATATATATTATATATTTTATAATATATATATGTTAACACATAAAATATTATAATATATTATATATTAAAATGTATATTATATTTTATAATATATATGTTAAGATAGTAAAATATTATATATATTATAAATGTGAAATGTTTATTTTTATTTTTTAATTTTTAAATAAGATTTACATTTGGTTGCTTAGCTTAACTAGAAGGAAATTCAGGTTAATCCCAAAACTATATGGCAACTACATTAAAGTAAAATCATGGTAAGATATTTTGTCTAGTAGCTCTTATGACAAATTTATAAACTATGTCATCATATAGCAATAAGACTTTCTCCATCCCTTGTGAGTCTATGTCGAATTCTTTTAAGAATATGATTTTTTTTAAGATTATGAAACTAGCGCATTTGTTAGCATATTATTCATGTTTCAAAGTAATCATCATAATCAATAATTATAGGGTGTTAACTATTATCTTCATTTCCAAATTTACTTGGTAGGGACTAAACTCGCATGCAACCCTTGTTTATTTATTCAATGAGTACATAGTCAATACACTTTTTGAATTAGTCTTCAAAAAAATGTTCAATGTAACTCTTTGAACACATATTATAGATATATGTGTTCAACTTTTGAAATCACATTAAAGATATTTTTTAATGGGTTGGAGGATTAATGTTTTGGCTTCATTTAAAGATTATGTTTTTTTATTAAAATTTTAACATATTTTAAATTATTATTATTATTACGATAGTGAGTTAGATCTATCGGACAATTTTCATTGTTTTTTTATTTTTATCAATATGTGTTTGTTAATATATTTAATTGAAGGTTTGAAATATTTGACATCTATGATTGTCTTATTCATTAGTTTTTGGAAAAATAATTAGAATGTGATTCTTATTTGTATATAACATAAACACAAAAATAATAACAAAGCATTTTGGATAGACGTGATAATAACAATGAAAAATGTAAGATACAAATGTTTTTGTTCTATATCAATATGATGGAATGGAAGTCATGGTTTCATTTCAAACACAAATCACAAGAAGGATTTTTGTCTATATAAATCTCATGTGATGATGAAATGTAAGTTACAAAATAATCAGGATATAATTCTTATTTGTATATAACACAAACACAAAAATAATAACAATAAAGAAGCATTTTGGATAGACTTGGCAATAACAATGAAAAATGTAAGGTATGAAGGGTTTTGTTCTATATCAAAGTGATGGGATGAAGGTTATGGTTTCATTTCAAATCCAAAGGAAACAAAGGATTTTGTTCTATATAGACCTCATGTGATGATAAAATGTAGGTTATCCTTTCATTTCAAATTCAAACAATGTGTTAACTTTTCATTTATAAGACTTATTTACACCTCTAATTATAGTTAGTGTCTTTTATGTACATTTTGATATGGTGTCACTATTACATAATCTCTCCTTTTTACTTGGTTTCAGATTTAATATTATTTACTTTAACTCAAATATAATTTAATTTACAATTATCAATTTCTTTATTTGTTAAATATATTCAAATCCACATAATAAATATTACATTTTAGTACATCATATTTTCTTACAACAACCGTACCTTTACCCTATTAATTAATATTACATTTTAATACATCATATTTTCTTATGGCAACTGTACCTTTACCCTATTAAAAAACAATTGCTAGTATATAAACTTATAAATATATATCAAACACTATATTATAAATATATTAACATCAAAATATTTAATATAAATCTCTCAAATTATATCTAACACATTTTAAGTAATTCACTACTATATTCAAAATTAGAGATATGGCCATTTAATCCGAGCCTTATAAAAGGGAGAAAAAAAAAGTAATTCACTACTATATTCAAAATTAGAGATATGGCCATTTAATCCATTTAATCCGAGCCTTATAAAAGGGAAAAAAAAAAAAGTAAGAGTCTTGATAAACCCAACCCAAGTTGTTTATGATAACTACATAATAATTAAAAATGAGTAAGAGAGATGAATGGAAAATAAAATCCATAAATATATATGGATCATGACATTTTATGAACAAAGTAATTAAAAATCATGGACATTTTTATAGACTAAGTAATTAAAAATAATGAACATAGGTTGATGGGTATTATAAAAATGAATCATTTTTAATTATAAAATCCATAAATAAAGAATATTTTTAACTATGTGATAAGAAATAAATATAAAAATAATATGAAATGATATATTATTTTTGTAAATAATATAAAATTTTGTTTATAAAATAGTATAGAAAGAGTAATAAGTTACATTAGAAATGATTAATATTTTTATTTTTAATTATGGAGAAATGATTGATAAGGATAAAAAATTTCAACAATACCAATAATTTTATCCTTATTATCGTAATATTTTGTCGAATTTTGACCCATATATACTAGTGTTTGATTTTAAGTAAAAGATAGCATTCAAATTTGTTTTCAAGGCATCATTTTCTATCCCTAGTAGATTTCAAGACCCAAAAGATTTTGTAATGAACTTTCATGAAGTATATTCCAATTAATAGTACTTAATAGTATAGATACTCTTGAGGGGCATTAAACATTATGTTTTGATTTGTTTTTGTTGTAGATTGTACATTACAATTCATAGGATTCTAGACTTAATATTGCTCACATAGTATTGCAGTTAGTGTTTTACCTGATAGCCTATAGTATGCTTGGGTAAGTATATTCTAGGTAAATTATAGATATGATTTAAATTATCCGTTGTTCTAAATATCTGAAAAAAATTCATGACAAAGAAAGTCATTATGACTCAGCGTAAAGAGCTGGATTTTTGTCATATTCGGTGTTTTCATCTACAATATTTTGTCATTTGATATGAGAGGGTGCATGCTTAATCTCTTGATTATGGACATATTAATCACTAGCAACCAAGTATCATTGCTAGTTATGAGCTTCTCCGTAATTTGACTAGCATATACAATGAAGACAAACACTTATTACTTGATTCAGATCCGACCACTTATAATTTTAAACATGTTAGGCATACATTGCTAGAATATGCATATCATTTTCTACTTTGTTCTACTTTGTTTTGACAAATGTGAAAGAAACATAAATTAACAAGTATAGGAATTGTGGATGAGTTTAAACTCTCATTTCTAGCACATTGTCTTGTATAAGCCTCCAACTTCTATCATGAAAATACAAAGTTATAAAATGTTGCTACTCTTGAATCAATATTAAACCATTAGTCTCTTTATAGTGAATAAGTAGAGTGCATACATTACACTAATCCTAACATGTATTTTTATATTTAAAAAGAGTTGTAATAATATAAACTAGCAAAACATGACCCTTAATATATCACATTTAACATTTTTCAACACCCTAAATCTATTTATAAATTTTAAAATATAATTTAAATAACAAAAAGTTGTGATTTATCCCATACTTAACAGTTTTCTATAAAATAAAATAAAAATACCAAAAAAATAAAACGTTTTAAGTAAAATATTTTTATAAAATATCCTTAGTGTTTTGTACCAAGTCAAATATCTTTTGTAAAATATCCTTAGTGGTCCGTACAAATGGTAGGATTCAGGGCCAAATTCTTCTGGAGTCGAGTCATCAACGGGAGGTGCCAACGGAAGATCCTTGGAAGAAGTCAATTAAGAAAGCAGCCTAAAAGATCCTTTCAGCGGTGCTAAGATTGTGAATAGGGACTGATCTACAGTTCGCTAAACCTAAATTTTCAGTTAGAATGAATGCGCTTCGTTCATACAAGTTGAAGTGCAATTCCAGCTAAAAGGAAGCTTTAATGATTCTTTAGAGTTGCAGAGCCCACAACCTTAACGTCTTTAAATTACCTTAACGTCTTTCACCAATTTGACGTTGCCGTCAACTCCGTAATAACGGACTTGCGATGTCGATGTCTTGGCGCATAAGGCAAAGGCAAAGGAGATTGCATCTGTTAAGCATTCAAAAATGTGTGAGAATTTACGCGCATTTAAGGTAATATATGCATTCAAACCCTAGCAAAACAAAGAAATTAATTACTCTACGCTTTTCAAATCAACAGTACCTACTATATTCGATTGTCGCTTCCGTTAGCGCCTACAGTGAGGTTAATTCCTCTGACAAACGTGAACTTCTGCGCCTATTTGAAACCACGTATTCTGGCAATGGAATTTATATGCAATTTATGACAGAAAAAGGCGACGACCACAGCTTAGTGTTTCAATTACTCGCAATACTATGAACACGAGAGATTTGACTTAAGTGGATGATGTGGTGGGTTGACGTATTGTCATGGAGCCGTGGCTGGAATTTTAACCTTGGTCTTGGGTTTCTAGGTTTA
>ML777258.1:577238-588779 GCA_009831015.1 Picea engelmannii | reverse complement strand
CTTGTAAGTCTATGTCTAATTCTTTTAGTATTCAATGTAGCTCTTTAAACATATATTATAGATATATGTGTTCAGTTTTTTGAAATCACATTAAAGATAATTTTTAATGTGTTGGAGGATTAATGTTTTGGCTTCATTTAAAGATTATGTTTTTTTATTAAAAGTTGAACACATTTTACATATTTTTTTTTATTAAGATAGTGAGTTAGATTTATTGGACAATTTTCATTGTTTTTCTATTTTTATCAATATGTGTTTGTTCATATATTTAATTGAAAGTTTGAAATATTTGACATCTATGATTGTCTTACTAATTAGTTTTTGGAAAAATAATTAGAATATGATTCTTATTTGTATATAACATAAACACAAAAATAGTAACAATAATAAAGTATTTTGGATAGACGTGATAATAACAATGAAAAATGCAAGATATAAAGGTTTTTGTTCTATATCAATATGATGGAATGGAAGTCATGGTTTCATTTCAAACACAAAACACAAAAAGGATTTTGTTCTATATAAACCTCATGTGATGATGAAATGTAGGTTACAAAATAATCAGGATATAATTCTTATTTGTATATAACACAAACACAAAAATAATAACAAGAAAGAAGCATTTTGGATAGACTTCGCAATAACAATGAAAAATGTAAGGTATGAACGATTTTGTTCTATATCAACATGATGGGATGAAGGTCATGCTTTCATTTCAAACCCAAAGGGGAACAAAGGATTTTGTTCTATATAGACCTCATGTGATGATGAAATGTAGGTTATCATTTCATTTCAAATTCAAACAATGTGTTAACTCTTCCATCTCTAAAACTTATTTACACCTCTAATTACAATTAGTGCTTTATATGTACATTTTGATATGATGTCATTATTACATAATCTCTCCTTTTTACCTAGTTTCAAATTCAATATTATTTACTTTAACTCAAATAAAATTTAATTTGCAATTATCAACTTTTTTATTTGTTGAATATATTAAATCCACATAATAAATATTACATTTTAATACATCATATTTTCTTACAACAACATACCTTTACACTATTAAAAACAATTACTAATATATAAACTTATAAATATATATCAAACACCATATTATAAATATATTAACATTAAAATACTTAATATAAATCTCTCAAATTATTTCTAACACATTTTAAGTAATTCATTACTATATTCAAAATTAGAGATAAGGCCCTTTAATCCTTTAATCAACTGAACCTTATAAAAGGAAAAAAAAAAAGTTCTTGAAAAACCCAACCCAACTTGTTTATGATAACTACATAATTAAAAATGAGTAATAGAGACGGATAGAAAATAAAATCCATAAATATATATATGAAAAACCCAACCCAACTGGTTTATAATAACTACATAATTAAAAATGAGTAATAGAGACGGATAGAAAATAAAATCCATAAATATATATGGATCATGATATTTTATGAACAAAGTAATTAAAAATAATGGACATTTTTATGGACTAAGTAATTAAAAATAATGAACATAAGTTGATGGGTATAAAAATGAACCACTTTTAATTATAAAAATGCTAATGGGTATTATAAAAATGAATCACTTTTAATTATAAAATCCATAAATAAAGATAAGTAAAGAATACTTTTAATTATGTGATAAAAAATAAATATAAAAATAATATAAAATAATATATTATTTTTGTAAATAATATAAAAATTTGTTTATGAAATAGTATAGAAAGAGTAATAAGTTACACTAGAAATGGTTGATATTTTCATTTTTAATTATGGAGAAATTGGTTCTAGTTATAAATAAATGGAAGACTCCCTCGTAATCTTTAGTTATATTTATCTATCCACTTCATATATCAACTATAAACGAATTCAAATTTTATGTGATTTTGTTACTTATCAACATAAATTCATGTTAATCTAGGATGTATAAGATTTGATAGATTCATGTTAATCTAAAATGTATAAGAGTTAATAGGGATCAAATTGATTAAGAAATAAGATACCTAAAAATATATATATTTTTATTTATGTCTAAATATAGTATCTCTTTAAATAGTTTTCATATATTAGTTTTTATATAAGTATATATATCAAATTTCTCTTAGTATATATAAAGAAATCCTTATACAACAATTTTTGTTTTTGCATATCATCATACCAAGACAAAATTTCATATTATGATTAATTTTTTTTCTAAGAAAACTTTATATATGTGGGTGAAATGAAACAAATATGTGGTAGATTTAAAGTAGAAATTGGAGTATACTTTATGGATTCATGTTGCACAACAAAGTCTTNATACCAAGACAAAATTTCATATTATGATTAATTTTTTTTCTAAGAAAACTTTATATATGTGGGTGAAATGAAACAAATATGTGGTAGATTTAAAGTAGAAATTGGAGTATACTTTATGGATTCATGTTGCACAACAAAGTCTTCTTTATGAGGATAAAAAATTAAAGGATCTCAACATATCATATTTGCAAAGCTTCAACTCTCATCTTGGAACTACAATTGTGTGGAGTGGTGGGGATTGAGATAGCTTTTAGGGAAGAAATCAAAAACCAATATATTTTCCCTTCCATTCAAAGTCATCCACTCTTTCTTGGAGCATGTCAATGAGGTACAAAGGGTGGAGATTACAATGCTAAAGGTACTACATAGATCTACATTTGTTATATGAAAAGGATGTATTATTTGTAAATGTAATAAGTATTTTCCTCCTACATCAATATTGTTCCAATGGAGCCCCCGGGGGGGCAGCTCAATTGGCAAGTGCTGTGAAAATGAAGTTCCATGAGGTTTCGAGTTCAACTCCCCCAGACTTACCTTGTGTGCCGCGTAAGGAGCATCAGTTCCAATGGATCCACCTGACTTGAACAAAGAATTGTGAGATCTCATTGTGTTCCAAAGGTCTTTTTATTGTTCAATTCTATGATCATACTAATTACCACCAAGTAGTTGAGGAGGGTCCTTGGTTTTGGGGAAGCATAAGAATTTTCATAACCCATTGGCTTTTAGAGTTTGATCCTAACACTATCTCCATTACTAGAATGCCAAACTCCATTACTAGAATGCCACTTTGGGTTTGTCTTCCCAATTTGCCATTATATTTATTTTGTTTATCAATTTTTGAGGATATTGGGAACATTTTGGGCACTTACATAGAATCAAATCTTGAGAGATTTGTAGCAATTTTACATACATATGTACATATATGTGTTGAGATAGATCTTAGTAAGGGTTTTCTAGAAAAAATGATTTTTCGATGATTTTTTTATATATATACACAGGTCATCAATTATGAAACACAAAACTTAAGTGTAGGGCATATTATCTTCCAAGTCATTTACAAGCTACGTGCCCCCATGTTTAAGCTCATCCTCCTAGGAAAAAACACACCAAATCAAAATAAAAGAAACTAAAATTTTCACAAGAATCTAGTTCGGAATCCTTTACATATTGACATTGATTGGAGCTAGATAAATCAACAACCTATTACTCACATCAATCAGAATTGGGTATATCAACAGCCAAATGTGTCAATTAAAGAATAGAATCATTTCTTGAGAGATAGAGTAAAAGAAATGAATAAGGGGGCTTTCCTGATCTCGACCTTTTGGCTCAAAACTAGTTGTTGTGAGTCTTTTTTATCAAAAAAATAAAATAAAATAAAAAATAAAAAATAAAAAAAATAAAAAGATTAAAAATTATTTTAAAGGAGAAATAATTTATATATAACTTTTATAATTTGTCCCTTGTAAATACAATTTTCAATTTTCATTCATATCACCATAGGAATAATATATACAAATACTTAGGAGAAGTTTAAACGTTTATATTGTGTTTTGACTAGCACAGTCGCTAACTGGCGGCTAAGAACGCCGAAAGGTATCGGCTGAGAACATGCCCCCAATATAAAAAGTCTGTGGTAATCCGTCTGTGGTAATATGAAACGTTTGGTTGCACGGTTTAATCCTACTTAATTATTTAAATGTGGCAATTACATATCCTTATAGTAATTTTTTAATGTGATTAGGTAAATGTTAAAAAGTAAACATGTTAACAGATGCCTTGATAAATGCAAGAAAGTTATAAACAATAAATTTGACTCATTGATTTTAGAGGACGACTAAGAATATGCTAGCATCTTCAATGCATAGCCATCAAATTAGGGTTTAAGGTTAAATAAGATTAAAACATCATTGTGCCCATTGTCAATAGGTATACGTCTTTCGGCGTAAATATATATATATATATATATACACACTTCACATTTTGTTTTGAGTATTTAAAAGAATGTAGACGATTTTAAGCCGAAAGGCGTATATCTATTGGAGATGGGCACAATTAATCACCTTTTAATCTGATGGCTAACAATTGAAGATGCTGGCATATTCTTAGTCGTCCTCCCAAATCAATGTGTAATTTACTCTTCATAACTTCCTTGTATTTTTGAATGCATCAGTTAACCTCTTTACTTTTTAACATTTACCTAATCATATTAAGAAATCACTGTACCACCATATGATTGTCTCGTTTCACTGATTAATCTATAGAATTACCACATTTGAAATTAACTTTTAGATTTCCTCAACTCTATGTGTGTTTCAGCTGTCCAAGAGGAAACCTTTGGAATTACCACATTTGAAATTAACTTTTAGATTTTCTCAACTCTATGTGCGTTTCAGCTATAAACTTTGACATTGTCTTTCACTTTCACCAACCAGTTTCACCAACCACTTTGGGGCTGTGCTAGTATATATTTGCGGCTGTGCTAGTATATAGATATTTGACGTAGAACGTTTAGCGTACGGCTAAATATAAAAGTAACTGCTTTACGTGCAATGATTCCTTTAATTTAAAAGTGAAAATCAACACAATACACATATATCAAAGTTCACTACCGATTGTACTCATGATCAGATTGTCACATCAACTATTTCGTCGATGTAACGTTTACCATGGTCCCCTATTTATGCGTTGAACATTGCAATGAATCCATAATCGCTTGATAGGTCTAAATATAAAGATGCAATAAATGTATGATACCGCCATTCCATTGTCGTAACAGGTAGGCGTGATGTTAAGTACGCAGGGAAATCCTTGTCTGCTGGCTTGCATTCGCTGCTATGCTTCCTGAGATTGTGGGGATGGATATCTTCGTTGTCTTCATCGTCATCCTGGCCTTCACATACTATGTTCTATTTCTCAGCAGAAAAGCAAAGAACGGAGTCCCTCTAGAATGGCCTTTCGTAGGGATGCTCCCGTCCTTGTTTATACATTTCAACGATTTGTACGATACGATTTCACGAATCCTGATCGAATGCGGGGGAACTTTTATTGTGAAAGGCCTTCCGCAACCCACTGTCCTTACCAGCGATCCAACAAACGTGGAGTACATTCTCACAACTAAGTTTTCGAGTTTTCCAAAGGGTCCCGGTTTCAGGAGCGCGTTTACAGATCTTTTTGGTGATGGATTGTTTAACGTCGATGGAGAACCGTGGATTCAACAAAGGAAGGCGTCTGTGGTACAATTGAACTCTGTATCTAGTCTCACTTATGTGTTGAAGTCGGTTCAAGAATCCTTGCTCCAAAATCTGATCCCTATTCTGGATAACACCGTATCCACGGGAAGCGCGATGGATCTTCAAGACATATTCTTTCGTTTCACGTTTGACAACATCTGCAAATTTGCGTTTGGAGTGGAAATGGGGTGTTTAAGTCCATCTCTCCCGGCCATTCCTTTTGTCAAAGCATTCGACGATGCTGTTGAAGCATCCTGTAGTCGATTTACAACGCCTATATCTTTTAGAAAGATCATGAGGTGTTTGGGTTTGGGGATCGATGCGAAACTTCAGTCTGCTCTGAAGACCATCGACCAGTTTGTCATGGAGATCGTTTCATCCAGAAGGGAGGAATTGGGTATAGCAAAAAATCGGATGTCGGATAGTCGTGCAGATTTATTATCTATTTTTATGAAGTCTCCAGATAAAAATGGAGTCCCGTATTCCGACACGTTCTTAAGAGGCATTTGTCTGAGCTTCATTCTTGCCGGGAGCGACACAACATCCGTGGCACTTTCCTGGTTCTTTTGGCTGCTTCTTCAACATTCCCATGTCGAAGAAAATATTTTGAAAGAGATCCACCGCATTTTAAAGGACAGACCGGCTCATGTGAAACCCGGTGATCCACTTTGTTTCAGCAGGGAGGAGCTGAAAGAAATGCATTATCTGCATGCATGTCTATCCGAGACAATGAGACTTTACCCTCCTGTGCCATTGGGCAGAAAGGAGGCGATAGAGGACGAGGTCTTGCCTGATGGGACGCCTATGAAGAAAGGGACTGCTATTATTTACGTTACTTACGCCATGGGACGCATGGAAAGCATCTGGGGCAGAGACTGCATGGAATTCAAGCCAAACAGATGGCTTACTGATGAGGGCATTTTTGTGAACCAATCTGTTTACAGATATCCTGTTTTCCATGGAGGCCCTCGGATGTGTCTAGGGAGAGATTTTGCATATTTGCAGATGAAGCACATAGCTGCATCCATCTTATATCGTTACAGAGTGAGACTGGTCAATGAAGGTGAACAAGTGAAATACAAGGTAGGTGGAATGACTCTCTTTATGAAAAATGGGCTGCAGGTGACGTTGCAACCCAGGGGAATTAAGCAATCTGGGTCTATATGATGTATTACAGCGTTTACTGATATAATTGTATGATAGTTCACTAAGCAATGTAGTGTTGCCCTGTGGAACTACTCTAGTCGTGTAACCTCTTTAGTGCATGATGGGATTTTTGTTTTACCTAAATACTCTAGTTGTGTAGTATGTACAGTGAATAATATCATTCATTGGAATTGCAGAGCAATGTTCTTATGATGAGATTTAGCCAAGTTAATAAATATTCTAAATCTGGTTGTGTTAAATTTTATGACCATAATGTGATTTTGTTGTAGTTTATAATTAGCATGGCCACAAATTCGTGCCACAAATTCGTGGTTGGTAAATCCCAAAAAGACGGTTTCCATGGTCAATAGGTGTACACTTTTAGACTTAATTAATTTACTTGTTCATATACAATGAACATATACAATGAAGAAAGGGAAGATTTCATATTATATAAATTAATTTATTATAATTGTAAAGTAGTTTTAATTTTATATTTATTATTATTAAAACTTAATAAAATTGTTAGATTACCTATTTAATATAATTAAACCACATAAATTTTCAAATTAGATATTGCTGAGACTTGAGAAAATTCATTCTGCATCGAAAATTCAGATTCATCTTACATTGTGAGATACTTTATTCCGTTATTCACCCCTTAAAAACGATTACATACTATTTTAGTAAATAATTTTTTACAATACTAAAGCAATGAACAGAAATTTAATTCGAAATTTTATCAAGAAACCTTTAATGAATTTTACCAATTATGCCTAAAATATTGGTAAAATCAAAATCATGAATGTGGGTTTCTATTTTGATTGATTTTTTAAAAAATTAAATTATATTTTCATAAATTATATATATTTTTATTTAGAATTTTATTTTATTTATTGAGATCCATATATCAATTTAGCAATTGTTTTCAAATTTTTTTTATTGAGATCTCATATGTTAACTTAGTAATTGTTTAACAGTATGTTTTTTAAAAATGAAGGGAATGATAATGAGTTATGTTTTTCCTCAACCATGTATCTACAACAATTATTCACAGAGACTGTTTTAAGTTGACTATAGTTTTGAATCTAATGGATGATTATTGCAGATTTTAAACACATTTTTTACCCGTAGTGTAATTTTCTTAATTTTTACTTAAAAGTAAAAAAATTACCCTTTTGAAAAAGACTATCTAAAGTTTATTGATATAAATTTTCCATAATTTTCCAGTGTGTAAATATTAAAGTTTATTTGATAATTAATTAATTTTTTTTATATAATTAATTAATCTTTCAACAATCTCCCCCTTTGAAACTGATGTTAACATTTAGACACAACCATGGAAACACTCATTCTCATGTTGACTCCCCATGTCTACATGTGTTGGCTTCCCCTGTCTTCATGCCTCTTCTCTTCCATGCCTCTATTCTTCTCTCCCCATTTGACATCAATGGAAAAGGATGACTTCACCTTGGGGTTTCTCCCCCTATCAATAAGCCTCTGATATCTACTGAAGTTTCTTTTCATGGCGCTTCCTCGTGTACATCTCTGATAAAAAGCATTCAAAAATCATTCAATTCTTTCAAAAAGAATTCACTATGGGGCTGAAACTACTCCAAGTTTTTGTCGAAAATACTCAAAAGTCTCCCTCAAAAGAGGTTTGGTGAAGATATCTACAATCTGCTCTTTTTTACCAACATACTCTACCTTGATGTTCTTCTCTGTAACATGTTCCCGTAGAAAGTGAAACTTGATCAAAATGTGTTTCATCTTGGAATGCATCACTGGATTCTTAAAGATACTTATAGCACTGATATTATCATAGAATATCAGAAGAGGCTCATCATATTCCACCCGTATGTCCTGCAAAGTTTGTTTTATCCAAAGAACCTGTGTACAACATGTTGCAGCTGCAATATACTATGCTTTTGTTGTGGATGATGATAATGAAGACTATTTCTTGCTCAACCAAGATACCAAACAATCACCCAAGTAGAAAGATTCTCCACTTGTACTTCTTCTATCATCAATGCTACATGCCAATTATGCACCTGTGTAGGCAATAAGAAATAGATCATTCCCTTTTGTATACCACAATCTAAACTCTTATGTACCTTTTATATATTTTAATATCCTTTTCACTTCTATAACATTTGATTCCTTTGATGCTACTTGAAACCGAGCCACCTATCCAACTACCTGCTTCACATATGGTCTGAAAGTTGTCACAAAGTAAATTGTCAATCATCGATTTGTAGAGCCTCTGATCTGCATCTTTGGATATATCCTATTTTCTTAGTTTTCAATTGGTCTGTATGGGAGTACTTACGAGCTTGCAATCTGCCATTCCAAACTTATTTATCATTTATTTGATATACTTGGTCTGGGAGATGAAAATACATGTATCTAGATAACATATGCAGAGTCCCAAAAAGAAAGACAACTCACCAAGTAATGACATTTCGAATTTATTATGCATGTCTTTAGAAAATTTCTGACTCATTTTATCATCATTACTGCCAAAAATAATGTCATCAACATACACTTCAATTATCAAAAAAATGTGTTTATGTACCTTTATGTATAGATTGCTCTCTGCATTCCCTTTTTTCAACCCTTGCAGTTGTATATACTTACCCAATATTTAATACCATCCTCTAGGGTCTTGTTTGAGTCCATATAGTTAATTTTTCAATCTGTAAACATAATCTTCCTCTTCTAACAGTAGAAATCCTTCTTGTTGTTTGATGTAGACTTCTTGTTCTAGTTCTTTGTTTAGGAAGGTTGATTTTACATCCATATGATATACTTTGATTCTCTCCGAACATGCATAAGCCAAGATCAATCTGACTGCTTCCATTATGGAAACTTGGGAAAAAATTTCTTCAAAATATATTCCTTCACTCTAAGAATATACCTTGCATACTAACCTTTCTTTATTCCTGGTTACTTGTTCATCCTCATTCAACTTGTTTCTGAATACCCATTTTGTACTAATCGAGTTATTATCTTTAGGCCTTGGAACAAGTTCCCATGTTTCATTCTTCTCTATTTGATCCATTTCTTCTTCCATAAATTTGATCCAGTGTTCATCTCTGCTGGCTTCTTGAAAAATATTGGGTTCAACTATGGATAATATTGCTAGATGTCTTTGTTCTGGTGAGCACAATTTTCTTCGAGTTTCAACTCTTGTATCCATATTCCCAATGATCTCTTTCACTGAATGATTTTTTGTATTCGTCTGTTAGGAGTTTTGGGAGATATCTGAATATTTTGTTGCTCATCTTCCTTTTGCTTCGCTTCTGACTACTCTTTCTCTTCTTCCAATTCTGTCTCTTTTTTTCAAGTCCTATTCTCCTTCCTTCTCTATTGAGTCTTCGCTTTCTTCTTTGAGCTTTCATGCACTTATCTCGTCAATATGTACATTGATGCTTTCCACTATTATGTTGAGTATGATATTGAAACACTTGTATGCCTTGTTTTTGCTTGAGTACCTGACAAATATGCCTTTGTCAACTCGAGAGTCAAACTTTCCAATCCTTCCATCTTCTCTTTTGATGTAGCACTTGCTTCTAAACACTCTAAAGTGATTCACATTTTCTGGTCTTACTTTCCATAGATCGTAGGGATTCTTATCACTTTTACTTCTGAGCATTCCTTTTTTTCTGTATATGAATTGTCTGTGCCCAAAAGATGTCACCCAACTTGGAATATTTCAACATGGTTCTGGCCATTTCCTGTATTGTCATGTTATTTCTTTCAGTGACTCCATTCCGTTGAGGTGTCTTTGTTGTTGAGAATTGTCTCTTTATCCCATGTTAACTATAGAAGTCCATGAATTCCTTTGATGTGTACTCTCCACCATTATATGATCTTAAACATTTGATTTTCAAGTTTGTATCTATTTCAACCATCTCTTTATATATCTTGAAGTGCTCAAATGCCTCTGACCTCTTCTTGATAAACAAAACTGCATTCATTCTTGTGTAGTCATTAATCAATAGCATGAAGTAGTGTTCATCATTTAATCCCTTTGTCCTTTTTGGTCTACATAGATCAGTGTGTACAATATCCAATGATTTTGTTGTTTAGTACTCCTTTGAATTGAACTTGGTCCTGGTCTATTTTCCCTATAGACAATGCTTACATAGAGTATTTGTTGGCTTTTAGATTTCATACATTTCTCTTACTGCTTCCTTTCTGTTGATTTTGACAATATTGTCAAAGTGCATGTGACCTATTCTTCTATGCCAGAGCCAACTTTCATTTTCCCTTCCTAAACATCAACTCTCCTTTCCAATTTCATTCAAAACATATATGTTGTTCGGAGTCCTTATAGTTGTCGCTACTAACCTTCCTGATACTTCTTTCTTTATTTCATATTTCTTTAAGTCGAACTGAAGTGTGTGTCCTTGACCATACATTTGACTTACACTCAAAATATTGTGCTTCATAACTTCAACCAATAAAACATTCTCTCCCATTGCATATTTTCTTCCAAGATTAATTGTGCCTCTACCTATGCTTTTAGTTGAATGATTATAGCCAAATAAGACTGATCCATCTTTTTCTTTATTCAAAGTTAGAAACATGTTTTTGTCACATGCCATATGCTTCGAAACACCACTGTCAACATACCAATCATGTTGGTTGTGGAGCCTGATTATCTTCCTGATTCAGAGGTCCTTGCTTTCAGCCGTGTTTGTACCCCATGAAGTATTTACACCCCAGAAGTATGTACACTCTTCCACACGGGGGAGTGCATAGGGGGGGTACCCCCTCTGCAGGATCTGGGGGGGCTATCCCCCCGGCTGGGGGGTCTGGGGGCAAGCGGGCCCCCAGCGAGGGTT
>ML777258.1:531239-570506 GCA_009831015.1 Picea engelmannii | reverse complement strand
CCTTGGAAGATGGACAATTGAAGCTGGAAAAGATACACACTAGCCAGAATCCTGCAGACATGTTAACAAAGGGAGTAACCAGGGAGAAACTGAGTTCCTGCTCAGTTTCAGTTGGTCTTCAAGAATGAAGATGAAAATGAGAATTTTGCCAGGTCCAAGAAGGTTCAGAGTCCAGCATATACAGCAGCGGTGGAGTTGTTGAGATCAGACTCCAAGTGGGAGATTGTTGGTTGTGGAGCCTGATTATCTTCCTGATTCAAAGGTCCTTGCTTTCAGCCGTGTTTGTACCCCATGAAGTATTTACACCCTAGAAGTATATACACTCTTCCACGCGGTGGAGTGCAGAGGGGCGGTACCCCCTCTGCGGGGTCCAGGGGGGCAATCCCCCCGGCTGGGGGGTCTGGGGGAAAGCGGGCCCCCAGCTAGGGTTCGGGGGCGAAGCCCCCAAAGCAAAAATTGCCTTGTAAAAGTATATTGTAATTTCATTGTAAATCTGGACCGTTCATTATAAGGTCGCAGATCTAACGGTAGAGATTATGTTAGGGTTTTTTTCCCTAGAAGGCAACCCTCTTTTATGAGGGAAATGTATTGCGGCTATGGATGATGGCGAGTATTGTATTCTGAGAGAGGAGACTGTGAGAGAAAGAAGAGGAAGTTACAGCGGGTTTTGCTGTAGGTTGTATCCTTTCATTTGCTGGATAATAATAAAGGAAGGACCTGGCAATTTCTCTGGTGGACGTAGCCCACACCGGGTGAACCACGTAAATCTGTGTCTCTCTTGTATTGTGTGTCTTTTGTGTTTTGTTTCTGCATTTGTTTTATTTTATTGCTCCGCGGTCCTGTTTTTCTAACAAATCACTTTTCCTGTGTTGGGCTTGTAGAGAAAGTGAGCATTTCTTTATTTTCCATATCCCTTGTGGTTCTGATATCTGACTGTTAATGTTATGTTTTGATTCCATGAGTGGAATAGTCAATCTACAATTCTTTGCTATGTGCCAAAAATTGTTACATTTGTATCATTCTACTTCATTTCTCAATGAACCAAAACTATTTTGATTCATGTTGTATCCTTCATAAGATATTTTGGGATAACATGTATTGTTACTTTTGTTCTTGGGATAGGCTCTGCAGTTTACATCTTTATGTCCAAAATTAGCACAATTAAAACAATGACCATAAAAAAATCTTTGATACCTAGGAATATATGATCTTCTTTGTGATACACTCCTTCTGAATTTTTCTTCTTGATTCTTCTTTACTTCTAGAATAATATTCTTTGGGGGCATGCATTCTTCCTTCTTGATAGAATTTTTTACAATCTCTACATAACTTCTTTATTATACCTCCTATTATGTTATCTTGGAGCTCGACCCTTTCTCACTATGTACTTGATTGTATCCTAGGCCAAATATGTCATCTGATGATCTTTGATTGTTGATGATTTGATCAAATATTTTGGTGCTCTTCTGCTGCATATATTTCTTCTGAAGATCTTTCCTTAAAGAGACTACTTCTGCTTCCAAGTTTCCAATTGTTTTCTCCTTTTATTCTAACCGACTTCTAATAATTTCCTCAATTCTTTTGTCTTATTCTATTTGAAATTTTAGACTCGTGATCATTTACTCTAGTTATTCAAAGTTAGAATTATGAGATCCCATTTTTAACTTTGCATTGAATGACTTTTTTTTCTTTCTTTCCTTCATGAGTTATTTTGATGCACTAATTAGCTCTTCTATGAGATTGAATTCACCTTATTATTCATAATCATCTTCTACTTCCATGAAAAGTACTCTTTTTTAATTACTATCATTGTCATTATCCTCTTCATCTGATGAGGAACTGTCCTCTTTTGAGTAGAAAATTTTCTTGAAGAATTTCTTATTGTTTCTTCTCTTGTTTCCATTTTGAAATTTATTTTCTCTTTTAGAAACTTCTTCTTCATCACTGTATTTATTCCTGTCATGACATTTAGAAGAAAAATGACCAATATCACCACAATTAAAACATTTCAATGGAAGCATACCTTTATATTTTCCAGTCCTTTCTATAATTTTCTTATGAAGTTATCCATCTCTTCATTTTCGTCTGAATCATCATTGCAGCTGCAACTTGGTTTTGAATTTTGCTTGTGCTTCTTCTTTGTCTTTTTGGATGCCTTGAAAGATGCTTTCTTTCTGATTGGGTTCTCATGTTTTGTTCTCATCTCATAGGATGTAAATATTTCATGTAGTTCATCCATGCTCAATGTACCAAGATATTCTCTTTCTTCTAGGGATGATATTTTAGAGTCAAATATCATATGAAGAGACCTAAATACCTTTTGAACAAGCACCGAGTCATCAACTTCTACTCCCAATACTTTAATAGTGTTGAATACTTCGTCAACCCATAGAAACTAGGTTGCAATGTCTTCATCTTCCTTCATATTCAACTATTCAAACTTAGCTCTAAAAATTTGAAGATTAGCTCCCTTTACCTTGGCATTTCCTTCATAAATATTTTGGATTTTATCCCAAATATCCTTTGCACTATCAAAATGCATAAATTTGACAAAAATTGAATCAACTAAACTGCTTAGAATAATACCTTTAGCCTTTGAGTTGTTTTCGTTGAGCTTCTTTCCATCTTTGTCAGTTGGGGGAGTGGTTGGTGTTGTATCGTGGTCCATATACTATTGATTTCCAAACATCGAATCCATGTTCCTATAAAAAGGATTTCGTCATTTTATTACAAAAGGTATAGGTATTCTCTTCAAACCTTGGTGCTTCAATCTTAGCGTATTCCAATATCTCCTTCCAGTGGCTAGACTTCTTCCTGAAGGACCTACTCTGATACCAATTGTTGGAATACTGAGAGGGGGGGTTCAATGATATTCAATCAACATTGAATATAAAATCAACACCATAAATCAAAGCATACACAACACATAAACATAGTACACCGAAGTTTTACATGGAAATCCAATGCGAGAAAAAACCACAGAATGATTTTATTATTTGTCAAAGAGTACAATCATTGGAAGCACCAACTTCCTGTTTCTCCAGCTACAACTAGAAGGAGGCTCCAATCCCCCGTTTATAGGCTGCAACCTGAATGAAGCTCCAACTCCCTAATTTTTCGGCTCCAACTAGAAGGAGACCACAAACCCCTTCCCTTTCCCCATCCAACTTCCCTGAAATATAACTATAGACAACCCTGTCACTACCTCTGTTGTTGTAACTGATAACTTGTTGTTGTTTTTGTTCCTGATACCTTTTCTGTTGCTACTAAAATCGATATCTCATCAAGACTGTAACCACTTATTCCTCATGGAAAAATCCATAAGATAATTCTCCAAATCAACAACTTATGAATTACTGAGACATACGTGTTACTGATTTATTCAAAATAACACCTTGACACACTCAGGATGACATACCTTTACCTTGAAGTTGAACTGAGTATATGATCCCTAATCTTCTTGAACGTTTCCTCATAGGTTCGTGACTATGTATACTATCTTCCTGCGGGTATCCACGTTTTTCCTCATTGCAGCCCGTGGATGTACGCAATTTTCCTCCTGAAACTCACAGATATACTCAAGGAGTTTGTGTATGAAACCACTTCTCCTTACTCTCGACTCTTGCAAACTTCTTACTTCACTTGACTTATCTGTCTTCGACTCACTGCCTTAGATCTCCAGCATGTACTCTCAGAGGTGAATACACAGAAGCAATTTGCAATGGACTATTCTATGTGTTATATAGGAGAAATTTATTAATGACATGCAACTCATGATGGCATGCAATTCATATGAAACTCACATGCAACCTCTTATCTTTTGTTTACTCCACCTTGCTTTTCCCTGTAATAATTAATTATCTCTCCAATAATTAAGTATTCCTGCAATAATTAATTATCCCTGCAATAATTAATTATCTTTTGTTTACTACCACTTTACTTTGACATACAACTTTTCTCAGGGGTTTCTATCGATAACAACTAATCTCAATAATTAATTATCCCTGCAATAATTAATTAATAATTTTCAACAATAATTAATTAATCTTTTTCGATAATTAATTAATCTTTCAACGATTGCAATTTTCATATTTAATGAAATATGTTTTGAACATGCAATTATACATGTGAACTCCCAACCTATTGAAACGCTCCCAACATCTATGATGACAACTAGGATAAACCTTTCAATGTGTTAGGAGATGGAAAGAGAATCTGTGAACAAAGTAACTTTGTATTTTTTTAAAATGTGTTCACATTAATGGAAAGATATAAATTTGTTGGATTGATTCTTCAACAAGGTGTGGAAATTATATAACTGAAGTGCAGATATGGATATTTTTAAAAACATACATGATTCATTGCATCCAAATTTAAAGACAATGAATCAAGTCCCTTATTTAATGGGGAATCATTTAACATTTGACCAAACTTCTATTAATGAACATGTAACACATCAATTATTTCTAACAATGCAATGATATGTATCTATATCTAATAACAAGAAAACTATCCCCGAATGCACAAAAAAATTGCAAACTATAACACATATCGGTCCAATGCCTGATTCCCTGCCTAATTAACTCTTTCCATCCACTGCGACAAAATTTTGCATAAGCCCGTAACTCTTCTACACTCATGGAATCTATATCCTCATCCGTTTTTTCAACAAAACTCTCTCGAGCAGTGGATTGTGCTCTCTGTCTATTCAAACCAACGTCAATACCATACAAAATGAATTCTAAATTATCTTCGATTGCAGCCCTTGCCTCCTTTCCAACTTGTGATGTGGCTTTCATCTCTGCATGTGAAGCAAATTCCCCTGTTGGGAGAGATACCAAAGGTGGGGGAGGCCTCGGCAATGATGCATCTCTATATTCCCATTTTCGATCATATGTTCGACCTTTACCAACCCCATAATATCGAGATGGTAAGATGGTATAATCGGGGTGCATGCCCAAAAAAAATCTGCATAGAAAAGTCTAGCAAAGTAAATTGGTACCTCGTCATTCCATGGAAACCTCTCATATGCTTCCAAGAATTTTTTATAAATATTTCCTGCAATGTTAGGGTGCTTGAAATACTACAGCTTCAACATCGGTCACTTTGGACCTTCCTTGAAATTGAACATTGAAATTGCCTCCTCTTTTGAAACTATGTTCTATACTACTTCCCATTTATCAGGGCCCATCACCTCTGACTTTTGTCTCCTCATCAAATATATGAAGGTGTCATTCGTTGGCCCAAGGTTCTGATATACATTAATAAAGTTTTGCAAAGAATGAAAAATGATCTCCAAGCTTTGATTTCTCTCTACAGGGAGTTCGATATGCATGAGATCATTCTCCATATTAGTATGATGGGATGAGCATCATTGGAGCGTCATTACTTCAACATTTCCTTCCCAAGGAAGCTATTCACCAAAATCTAAGGGATAGGTGGTCATATGGGTGTAATATTCAGTTTCTTGATAATGTCGCCTTGATCCACCTTCACCCCCTGCATGAACATTGGTCTCTGCATGATTTTCACTCTCTCTTACATTATCAACCCCCAGATAAAATCGATCCTCTACACAAAGAAACAATTGAAAATATTCACAACATTGAAAAAAACACATAAAAAGCATATAAAAAATAAAAAAACGTATAAAAAATAGACACAAAAAAATAGAAGAAATTTACCAAACATATGTTATTGATGTGATGGGGTCTCTACATTCTTCGACGTGGGGGTATTTATGTTCAAACTGTTTAAATAATTTGAATCCCCAACTGTGTCCCGAGCACTCTATCTTGATGCTCTATTAATTGATTCATCTAATAATCTCCTCCTTTCACTAGACTTCCTTCTGGCACTAGGTGCCCCTACCTGACTATGATACCTTGTTGAAATAGGGGTCTCTAATGACCTAGATGTCTCTATCGAACTAGGGGTCCCTCTTATTCCTTGATTGAATAACCTCGAGCGTTTGCGAGACAAATTTGGAGACTCACGCCTCAACAACTCACCTCGATCCATCCTTTCAAAATCCAAGAAAATGAAAAAATAAGGTATAAAAACATAAGATATAACAAGTTCAAGGCATAGGCATATATTGAAGAAAGTTACAAATAAATTTGTGATTTTATTCTCACAAGTATGGGGTGGCCTAAACGAAAGAACAACTTCAAGGTATAATCTTATATTGAAGAAAGCAACAAATAAACAAAAACATAATATATAATGTAACTTCAAGGCATAAAAGTATAAATCGAAGAAAACAACAAGTAAACAAAAAAATATTTGATATATTTAACAACCTCAAAGCATAAGCATATATTGCAGAAACTGACATCTAAATTTGTTATTGTATTCTCATAAGTATGGGGTGGATTGAATGAGGCAACTTAAAGGCATAGGCATATATTATTGAAGAAACCAACAACAACAAAAAATTGTGGGTATATTCTCATACGTATGGGGTGGATTGAATGAGAGAACTAAAAGTTTCATAAGTATGGGGTGTATTGAATGAGAGAACTAAAAGTTTCATAAGTATGGGGTGTCTTAAATGAGAGAACTAAAAGTTTGTCAATCTATAATGATAGCAAGGCTTCTCCCTTGAAGTAGGGTGAGAGTAAATTGAGGAGCATGTGATGAAAATTCGTTAACTAACAACTAACTAGAGTTCTCTATGCAATTTGTTATAGCAACTTGCACTCTAGAACATACTGATAGGCATTGGGCTTGAGACACACTACATCTAGTACAACCGCCCATGGGTAATAGGGACCGAAGTTATACTTGAAAAATTATTATTGGCTTTGTATTCAAATTCCAACAAATATTAGGAAACATAGTTGGCCTAGCATATCAAAATACCTGGAAGATTGGTGGCTTCATTTTGAAATAATCTATTTTTCAATAACAAGGTCTTAACACCTAGAGTTGATTTCATAGAGGTCCATATTCAAATTGGAAATTAGGAAGAAAATTTAACCATTTTCAGGTTTGTCGAGACTAAGTAGGGTCGGGTGGTAGAGGGCAGTGACAACATTAATGATTGCAATCTTTTCATGGATAAGGATAAAACTACAAGGGTAAGACAAATTAGAGTGTTATGAGAATAAGAAAAAATATCATCAACAAGATAACAAGCAATAGGAGGGGAATAAAATCATTTTCATAAATTTAGATTCATTAGGATTCCTTTGTGCTAAATTAATACTACAATATCTTCATATCTAGTTAGTTATTTCCCCAAATCTACTACAATTGTAATCTATCTTTCCAAAACTTATTCACCCTTGAGTCTCATTAATTACAACAAACTAATTCAACTTAAGAAAAAATTAATGTTGACAAGACATTCATGATATATATCCCTACTAAAAGTGCAACTCATTAAACTATTTAACTATACGATAAACCAAAAATTTACATCACATACCTATCATAAGTAGTAGGAGACTTGTCATCCAAGTACAATAAAGATACCATTGAGCTAAACTACAATACATTCGCATTAAGATACAATACAAAAAATTCTACTTGACTCTCATTAAGCTACAATACAATAAATTCTCCTTGATTAAGTAGTTGTCAAGACTCATTTAATGTAACATAAACAATTACAATATAAACAAATTTCCTTTATGAAGTAATATGAAAGTTTTATGGAAATATTAATTAAGTCAAGGTTCATCTAGTTTATTAATTTATATTTATTGAGGTATCATCAAAGTACAATATGACAAGTAACCCTTTTACAATATTATAAGGAAACTTGTATTGAAATGTCTTTCATTGAATTAATCATGAATGTTTTTATGAAACCATTCATTAAGTTAAGATTTGCACGGAGTCCATATGGACTCTGTCCATTCACATGGAGTCTATATGGGGTTTTAATCATAGTAATACAAATGCATCATTGACTTTCATTGTTAGGAGAGGATGGGATAGATTTATAAATATATTTTGGAGATAACATTTTAGGTGAATATTTCATCCATCATCAAGCATAAATTAAGATAAAATGATAGATAGAGTGTCTATCCTATACGTTCAAGGACTCTGTCCATTCAGACAGAATCCATATGGACTTTGTGCGATTGGACAGAGTCCATATGATTTCACCTTGTTTTACTCTTGATGAAGCAGAGCTGGCTAGGAGTGCCATTTTTATCTTAATTATGCTTTTATAGACTTTTACTTTTATAAATGTAATTCGCTTTTTGGAATTATATTGACGCATTTGCACAAAGAGTTTGCATATGTAATTGTAATGAATAACAATGCATGGAAAAAATTACACATTTTGTAATATATGGACTCTGTGCCATTCACATAGAGTCTATATGGACTCTGTGTGAATGGACAGAGTCCATATGGACTATGTGCCAAAGAGTAATACCATTCAATACACTAGCTACAATGGGTAAGCTCCTCTATTACTTCCAAAATTGACCGGTTCAAGTAGAAGGTAGATCGTACGATATATATGCAATATATGGAGTAAAGGGATGATGTATATTCTTGCGACCTCAATGGAAAATGGGGTTCAATCTCTACAAAATAACAAGGGGACAAATGCTATAATCTTTTGACTTATTAATCCAAGGGGATTTGAATAGAATAATGTTGAGGTGAATAAGGTGAGAGACCACTTCCATATTGAAGATGGGAAAATGTTTCCTATCCTTCTGAGTTTTCAAAAAAACTTGTTGTGTGTCACTATGTTTATTATGAGGGTAAAGAATCTAGTGTTGATGGCCTCCCTTGCACCATGGGTGCCTTGCTTGAGTGTTGGAATATGTCAAATTGGATTTTCTAGTAATTTATCAATATTTAAAAA
Source organism: Picea engelmannii (assembly GCA_009831015.1). Classification (NCBI taxonomy): domain Eukaryota; kingdom Viridiplantae; phylum Streptophyta; class Pinopsida; order Pinales; family Pinaceae; genus Picea; species Picea engelmannii. Next base: position 561,667 of record ML777258.1, on the reverse strand, counting down.
TAAAATAAATTTATAAATGCATTAAAAAATATATTTTTACTTTATGTATTTTTCTTGGGAAAAAGTTTAAATTGTAATTGGGGATAGTATATGGTTTCATGTATGGGATTAAGGAGAGATGCTACTAGAAATAATATGAGCTTAATGGAGGTAGTCTCATCAATGACCACAAAGGATACTTAGTTTCTTACAGAAACTATTTATGTTGAAACTACCTTTTGGTCCCGAAGTAAGAACTAGAACTTATTTTGATTGGCTAAGAGCTTGTCTTCCTCACACATAAAGAAACATGTTAATGACCCAAGAACTAGAGACAACTAGCAGGACTGAAAATCTACCCCCTTACATACCACTAACATGTCATTTTAGGTGGTGTGGTTTTCCTTGAATAACAATTATGAGTCAGCTCACACAACCAATGATGGTTGTCCTCATTGTTGATTGACCACTAAGTTATGATAAGTTTTGTCACCTTTGAAAAATAATTTTGCATTATATAAAGAGGTTGTTGGAAGTTCATAATATTTCTCATTGTTGAATCGATTTAGTATGTTATACTTATCAAACACGAGACAATTTATGTCAATGTTTTCTACAAGAGGTTTAAAAACTTAGGATATAGTATTGTTTAATGTGTGAAAATCAATTTTTTGATTTTAAATAAACACTCTAAATTGGAATTGTTTTATAAATAAACTATTTAATCAAAATTAAAAATAATAAAAATTAAATAAATAAATATAAATAATACTATTTCCCAATTCATGCTTTACAATTTCACTTAGGAAAAGGGCAAAAACAATGACATAATCCATAATGACTCTGAGCCATTCGCACAGAGTCCATATGGACTCTGTCCATAGTAAGGATATCAATTTATTCAATGTTTCTCCTGAGACTATCTTAGCTACAGGGCTCGGTTAGCAACCAATTGGATCTTTATCTCAATCCTTATCTTTTATCTTCTATCTATGTAGATTTGGACAAAAGGACAAAAGTAGCGCTATTTAAAGAATCTCATTGATAGATTACTAAATGGATGTCAATATAAAAACTATCTAAATTTGGTTCTTGATCCCTCGGAGAAAAAACATGGTGTTTGCATCATACTTCAAATGCAATTGCAATTGTATGAAAGTATCTCTCTCCAGTATGAAATCACATGGTTCTATTTTCCAACTAATCAAGGATGGTTTTTTTTTTTTAAGTAAGAAGTATAGATTATATTAAGTGCCTGCTAGAGCAGAAAAGAGTTTCCAAAATACAAAATGACACTGGCTGTAATTACTGGACTGCCCCAACAGAGGGGAAACTAGTCCAGCCAGCCCCCATTCAACAGTCTTAGACAATTGTTGGTTCATAAAACAAACAAAATTCATCCTATAAGCCATCTAGTCTAGATGCCTAAGAAACTGGGTGCACAACAAGAGATAACTAAACACCTGGCGAAAATCCTAGCCACGTGGCCCGGAGGTCTTCTGCCCATGGTTCTGCCTCCATGTTGATCAGCTGGTCATCCCCGCATGTCTCCTTGCACTCTTCACGCTCCTTATGCTCCACAGGGCCGCTTCGTGCCGCTTCCTTCTGCTTCGTTGTTGCCTGTCGCAGTACACTATCCATCTCAGGGTCAATTGCCTCCCCCGGAGCAGTGCCAGAGGGACCTGTGGAGAGCTCCGAATGCATAGCTGAGAGGACATGTAGAAAGGTGGCGACGTTGTCTTCAGTAGCCTGCAAACGAAACTTAAGGTCCGCCACCTCCCGCCGGAGCTCGAAAACTAAATCGTACAGGATGCCCAAACGTTCTCTGAAATGTTCGCTGTCGGGTTGGGTTGCAGGGTGGAGACGCAATCGTTTAGACTCTCCAAAAGCCAGTGGAGCACTTCTCCAGGTGCTCGAGGAACCAGGGAAGGACATGGTCGCAACGAATTGCATCCTGGGGTCCGGAGGAGAGCGGTGAGTCGGAGGCAACCCTCGCGGGATGGTGGCCATGGAGTGAAGGAGCAGAGACGGCAAAGGTGGCTGGGCGGCCGCAGAGCGACGACGCCCAGACTGCRCTGGTGGYGAGGTGGTGGCAGGGGACATGGTTTGGGGGTGAGAAGAGGAGCCAGTCATCGGGGAGGCTGAGAGCGAGGCCGGAGGTCTGCGGGGCTTCCAGGGTGAGCCCCGCTTCAGCTTCCCTCTAATTCTTTCTTTCATGGATGCAGGTGAGCAGGTCGGGATGGGGAAGAATCAGAAATGCGGATGGACAATGGAGAGAGTCTCAGATCGAGCCTGGTTATGTTTGCGCAGTGAAGGGAGGAGCCCTTCAGTCCGCAAACATGGTGCAATGCCAAATTCAACGAGCCAAGCCATAATATCAATTTCGGAGGAGCACAGGGTGGCGTTAATGCCTCCTGCCTTGAACATCATTGCGTATTTAAGCGCCATTAAACTCCCGGGACGACACTGTCCTGCGGCACGGGCCGGTCACGTGGCCCCGTGTCGCCTTGCACCGTGTCCGATCCTTCCCAACACCATGGGGACTCCACTAACACCCCATCCGGGGAACTAATCAAGGATGTTATAATCAAAAGGGTCTCGGAATTTTTGGCCTCGGTAAGGATAAGACGTAGAACACATTTTTATTTTTATTTTTAATCCGCCAAGATAATCCAACAACAGTGCCGGAACCATCAATTTTGAAATCGATTAGTATTTCCTCATATGAATTTAGTAAGACACCAATTAGAATCAACGTCAATCAAAACAACAAACCTCAACTTTAAAAGGAGAATAAAATTTCATTATGTCCAAATGGAACAGAGTCCATATGGACTCTCTGCCATATTCTTCGATTAGATTTTATATAAATTGCCAACTATATTTTTTCCTAAAATGGAATTTAAATTTGGTTATGGTTCCAACGGAAAAAAAAGGCTCATGGAGTGTTTTAATTATGTTCAAATGTTGCATTTTTTTTTTTTGTACTTTTATTTCAAAGTGTTTTTTCCCGTTGGTGGTTGGAAAGCATTAAGAAATTAATAATTGAATTTAAACACTATATGTGTTTTTTTTAAAGTATGATGCATAATTCGAGTGGCAAAATTTTTAAAGTTGGCACATATTGAGAAGGAATAAATTATATTTGGACAGAGTCCCTATGGAATCTATTCGAATGGAACATAATCCATATGGACTCTGCCTAAATGGCACAGAGTCAAATTTCTATAAATTTCCATAAATTAAAACTAGAAACCATAAATCTCTATAAATTTCTATTAATCTCTATAAATTACCTGGATTTTCTGCCAACGCCCTATGCCAACATTTCCATCAATGCCAATGATCACCTGTAATGTCTATAAAGTAACAGTGGAATGAAAGGCTGATCATATATAATGTATGTTTTAGCCGAAATATATTTCGGCCAAAAATTATTTTTGACTGAACTATTTGTTGTCGAAGAAAAAAAATGGCTACCGTTTTTATTACACGAAAGTTGAGGATGTCGCTCGTGCATCGTTTGATTTGTCGTTCAATGTTTTGGCCAAAAAGTGTACGTTGTCGGCCGAAAAGTTAAAAAACTTCGGCCGAAAAAGTGATTCTAACAATTTTTCCGCCCCCATTCTCATGAAATTTTTACCCACCTTCATGATGTTACCCCTTAGGAACTTTTACATGAGGAAGTATGACCTCAGGAAATTTGACCTCGGGAAATTTGACCTCAAAAATTTTGACCTCAGGATATTTTAGCTCAGGAACTATGACCTCAGGAACTAGATCCTAAAGTCAAGGTTCCTAAGGTCAAATTTCTTGAGGTCATATTTCTTAAGGTCAATGTTCCTGAGGTCAAAGTTCCTAAGGTCAAAGTTCCCAAGGTCGTACTTCCTCATGTCAAAATTCTTGAGGTCATAGTTCCTTAGGTGAAAGTTCTTGAGGTCAAAAGTATCAAGGCCATAGTTCCTAGGGTCAAATTTCTCGAGGCCATAATTCTTGAGATAATAGTTCATAATTTGATAGTTCTCGAGGTCAAAGTTATTGAGGTCATAGCTCGTGAAGTCAAAGTTATTGAGGTCATAGTTCCTAAGGTCAAAATTATTGAGTTCATAGTTCCTAAGGTCAAATTTCTCAAGGTCATAGTTCCTAAGCCATTAATTCTTGAGGTGAAAGTTCTCGAGGTCATTGTAACATTCCCAAAATTAATCGAGGAAAATTACTTGTGAAAAAACACATAAATTCAAAATTCTTCTACTAATTAAATTCCTCTAGCTTACCAGCTACAGGAAGACATACATATTTAACCATTTTTAGATACCCATAACTATATGTAGCTACAACATGCTAAAATTACATGAATGAAACAAATAAACTAATATACAACATCATGTAAATCATTCACATTCATAGAGTAAAATGCATGGCGATTAAACTCATAAATTAACTCAGAAAATATATAAACACTTATCTTTTTAAAGAATTGTGCAACTTGATTCTTGGGATGAATGTTCCACCCAACCATATACTTTTTATTTCAAACATCAACAACAAGCCACCCCTGAGTTGGGCCTAGGAATCCACCAGAAAGGGTGTCTCTCATTGTCCACTCACAACCGAGATATCCCACAACCCACTAGTATTCCCCTACAACTATCCCAATTTCTACCAACTCTCTTCCTCTTGACTTTACCAACCCAAGGAATGTGCCCCTTCACCGCTCTCATTCCATCAGGCTACACCATTTTCTTATTTGAGTCTTTTTGTTACATGTAACTAGGAATATCACTACTAGGAACTTAAAGGAACTCACTACTAAGAAAACTACAAGGAAAACAACAACAATCACTTGTTGTAATAGTGCAACTCACACATGAGTTTACTTTTCAGCACTGATAACCTATATCTTACTTTTTTAGCTCCAAACAATATCCAAAATTCTCTCTCCATGGATGATCTAGGTCCAGTGATCCTTTTCCCTATTCTCTCCTTGGTGTTCATGCAAAAACATACATGTGAAAAATTTCCCTCTTTGGCTATACAAATTCCTTTTCCCCCAAGCCAGTTGACTACTCACTCTGCCCAATGTTGATTTTACTTTAGCCCCATGCTCGCAATAAATATGGGATGTAACATTTTACACCTATCCTCTTATAGGAGTTTAATGATTGGGCTCTCATACACTCAAACAGAAAATAGGTTGTCCCCAATGATAATAAAATTCAGGAAAATGAGTTTGAATTAATACCCATAAATAATGTCCCCCTTGGACCCTTTTTAGACACTCCCTTCTCTTGTGGAAAACTCAACCCTCATTTTTCTTCATGTCCCCCAACAATTGGCATCACTTTATTTATTAAAATTCAAAAATATAATTCGCATATTACATCGTTTGGCCATAGCCACATTCATATATACAGTATGCATTAATTAAAATAGGGATTATCGTGGGAATGCTACATTCCCCCTCTCCTGCAATTGTGCACCTTCCTCAGTGCACAACACCATTCCAAAATGCATATACAAATTTAAATCACAATATTTAGAAAAATAAAAACTCCATTAGCTCATGTGAGTCAAATTTAGATGAAGGTTTGGAACACTGGAAATAAAGGATGCATGAAGTATCAACCAGACGTTGTTCCTGCATTTCTTGATCATTGCGTTGGATTGGAACGGAGTTATGTGACCCACCCAAGTATGATGGTTTGACTGACATGGGGTATTTTGTAAATGCATTTGAGTTGCAGATACCCGAACAACAAATATTGTTTGCATTAGATGTTGTCTTGAAGGCCACTCCAATTAGATGGTGGGCTTCACATAAAGAAGGAATAGAATATTGGTAGTAGTGTAAAAGATTAATTCAAGTTAGATTTTGTACTAAGGTTCAGTATATTGCGCAGAAATATGCAAGAGTAAGTGACCCGAAAGATGATATTTTGCAATGCAGAAAGATATAGAGTTCGATACCACATAAGGAATGGACGCATGTGTTCATACATACATTGGATACGATCCGAAATAACTACCTGGAAATAGAAATGCACAGAGAAACCACGAACTAGACTGAGTTAACTCAAAGGTTTAATATAACATTTTCTTTTGAAAACAAATCTCCCTTAGTGGATGTAGCTTTGCAGGCCATTAGATACAATATTTTGTCAGTAGAAGGGATAATGGATGTAGTAAATGTGTGTAGTGCACATAGAGCTTATGTGACAGTTCATGAAATAGTGGAATGTTATAATGTTTCTAAACAAGATCATGATGAGAAATATCAAAGAAATATGCAAATACCTGAAACTGAGGGGGAACATGTAGTAGAAGGCCTAGAGCTGGGATTTGTTGTGTATGCACAACCATTAAGGATGCGTAAGGTGAATATTGGGACAAAACATAATACAAAGTTTGTGCAGATACGTGACTACTGGAATGAAGAAACTATGGAAAATATTGTAGATTTATTGTGAGAGTATCAGGATCTATTCCCAAACACATTTTCATAAATGAAAGGGATAGATGGTGAGTTAGGAGAAATGATGATCCCTTTGAAACCATATGCCAATCCAGTAAGACAGAGACCCTACAAGTTGAACCCAAAGTATAAAGAAAAGATAAAGCCTGAGACAGACTGAATATTAGAAGTAAGAATCATTGAACCGGTAGTAGAATCAGAATGGATAAGTCCTTTTATCACATAATTTTTACTTTTCCAAAAGGGAAAGGCAAGTGAGTGATAAATTGGCGTAACATGAGGTTTTCCTATCACTGTCACCTTAATAAGACACCTCTTTCTCTTTAGGGGTGAAAGCCCAGGGGAGACGCCCCCGGTGACCTGGGGTTTGAGAAGGCAAAGGTTAAGGTATCAAGAAAAATTTTCCCCTCTCACAAGTCACACTGATCATAAAGTCCCAAAGGTTTAACAATATGAAGCAATGATATGCTTAAGTGTACCTGCCCAGAACAAGACAACAAGAAAACATTATTTTTTCAAGTAACAATTGATGTTAGTGCTTCGTAAAACCTTGGACTTTCAACGAAAGTAATAAGTTTATATAAGATGAAGCAAACAGAAATTTATAACAACAATAAATATATGATAATAGCTTCACAATTTATGCCTTAAACAAGCTTCAAAATGACCCAAAATGGTAACCTAATATTGGCAATATTCTAGCACTTGTCAGAAGCTAAGAAGGAAATGTAGAAATCAACTTTAACTAATGTTTTTGGGAGATTTTAATGTTGTAATATATGGTTGTAGCTTAATTTTGTAACAGAAGGAAGAATGTTAGTATATTAGTCTAATCTACGGTTAGGAAAAGTTAGCAAATAGATTGAGGTATAAAGTCTCAGGGTTGTTCTCATCAATCAATCAAGTACAAGGTCTAAACCAGTGTCTTTAGGTCTAATGGAGTCACATTTTTGTAGTAGCAATCTTGAAGGAAAAAAATGTTAATATGTTAACTAAGGACAAGAGGGATGATGGTCGAGGTGTTGGTAACCCAAGGCCTCAATCACCAAACCCTAGAAGGAAAACAATTACTAGGAAGTAGGTAACCCTAGGCCCTAGCGGTTTTCCTTCTTCTTTAGTTCAAGCTTAAGATAAATAAAGGATTGATGAAGCAAATGATGTTAGAGTGCTACAATGGTAGGGCTCTAGCACATGCTTCAATGGATAGGTTTTCTAGCAAAATCTAGTAGGTAGATAGCTACTGCGATAAGGACAATAACATCTGCTTAATCTCCTAGGGTTTTATACTAGCAATTTCATGATCTTAGTAAATGAAAAGTAAAGATACTATAACCATTCAAAGGAAAGAATAATTGCATAATTTCACTTACATTCACCAAGAATAATCTAGCAAATTCCCTAGTTCAAGACTTTCCACCAAGAAAATGCCAAAAAAAACCAAGACAAGCCTCCTCCAAGAGTTTTTCACCTCTTCATTTCATCCAATAAGCCTTAAATAGGACTAATTTCAGACCTCACTTGTGTGAGTGAAAGAATGATGAAAAAATAAAAGGGATTAATCCCTTATTTATACAATCCAAATGACCTTTAATCACAAAATTAGGTCAAAAAACGTTGACATGGCCAATTTACATCAAAAATCAAATTTTACATAAAATTAACAAATAAAACCCTAAGTTTATCTCTTTACGGTGATGTCATGGCCCTCCTAGGGTGACGTTAGCATTCTTGTTGGAACGTTAGCCCTCCAAGTGAAACGTTGGGGATCAAAACCCCTCAGGACTACCATACGTGCCAACCAAAGCCGTCCTCAAGCTGGATACCTCAACTGGGTGGCGTCAAGGCTCTAAATGATGACGTCAAGGGCCTTCAAGGGACAACATCATGGTGGGAGGGAAAGACCCCCCTGGGTCCAGGCCTGCCAAGTTGTCTCTGGTGGAACTTCCTCCTCTCTCTCTAGTGTGAGCCTCTGGTATATGTCTACCCTTGGATGGGGTCTCAACATCCATCTGGTGGGATTTTATCCCTATGGAGGTTCGAGCTAATCATATCCCCATACATACATGTTCGTCAGGCATGGTCCTGCAACAACAACAAGTATGCCCTCCATGGGCTCATAAGTCACAGGGATCATAGAAATGTCAATCACATCTAATAATCAAGTTACCCAAACATGTGCATAAAACCCCAGACAAGTGCTCAAAGACGTTATGTTATTCTACAAGCCAGGTTCTAAGAGGGTTTCAGGATGTCCTATTGGGATAATTATCCTTAGGTGTGGGGTGTTTCCAGGTGAATACCACTCTAGTTCATGTAAGTGGATGAGATGGTGTGGGGGATGTTTGGGCAAGGGGTGCAATGATAACAAGCAAATGTAGGTCTTACCTGTGGGTGCCTCTGTAGAGGGTGAGTTGCACCTTGTCATGGATGCAATTATTTCCTAGCCCATTCAATGCATTTTTTTCTCTTTGTCTTATTGCTTTTTTATTTCAAGAGAATAGCTAAAGGACACTGCCCTGGCATGGTGACCAATGGTGACAGTGTTACCCACAAGCATTTCACAGAGATGAGAATGTTGGCTCATGATGAGACCCCCTTTCTCTTGGTTATGCTACCGAGAGCTACTACCCTAGCGTGGTGACCAACTGAATAGTAGTGGCATACCGCTACATACCCATGGACATAATAGGTTGGCTCATGATGAGACCCCCTATCCTCCAACTAGGTCTTGAGTTTATTTATTTTATGGGTCCCTCATTTTTCTTACTAAGAAGCCTTTTATTGCTTTCTTAGGGATCCCTAGGTGAAACACTTGAAGGTTTGATTTTTTGTCTTTTAGATTTTTTCAGCTACCTTTACCCTTCAAGCCTTTAGTCCCTTCTTCCCACAAGGCAAGGTACAAACATTTACTAGCTTGGAAAACCCAATGCCCGAACCCATGTAGGGGAAATATGAGAGGGAAGATGATGAAAAGTGATAAGTATGGTAGGAATGGACAATGAATTTTCATAAACCCACCCAGTGGAAACTCACTCCTAAGGGAACCAACTTGCTAGGGCATTTTGTCATCCCCCCCAGGTATGGACAAGTCAAAAGGCATAAAGTCCAAGCACACGTCATGAAGAAAAAGATAATTAAATGCACATATTCAAATGTTGTGAGAATCAGAGTGACACATACCATGATACTCGGACTCATTACCTCATGGAGCAAGACCCACTGCTGCTTCAGGACCACGATGATGGGATGGATGTTTTTTTTGCTAACATGATGGAGGTGTTGAAGAAGAAGGATGGGCCCTCCAGGGCCAGGTTCAAGTCAATATGGCTCTTGGTACTCCATGTCTAGGACTTGTGGACCTCAAGACATAATATCCTTTGTTATCCCTAGGCTAGGGGATAACATCTGGCCCCAACTCGGGGACATGTGCTCACCGTAGAGCACATGAGAAACTCAACATATTTGGTATGACATGTGACCTTCTATATCTCAACAAGATTTATTAGTAATCATTTGGGGTGGTGATATCACCCCTGGATCATATATGGTACAATGAAAATGAAATTAAACACGCATATATACAAATGGAAATATAACTACTCTAGCATGAAATGTAGATGGTATATACAATGAATGAAAAATGCCTACCTACTTACCTACACTTACCTGTGAATTCAAGTCTCTTCCCCCTAATGAGGTTTGAAAATGTGTCCACCAACTGGTAATGGGCGCCTTCTTCCTTCTAATGTGTATAAATAGTAGGCATCATTGACTGAATTTATTCCAACTCTAAAGGGTCCAAGCCAAAACTATGCACTCCCTTTGACATAGTAGGCTCTCCCTTCTTTGTATCCCACATCCAAATCATATCTCCCTCTTTGTAATCCTTGGTCTTAAATTTAGTTGTCTCTTGTGAAACCCTAGTGTATTGTCTTGAGGGAGGTGGGTGGGATTCTATTGTGAAAAATTCCTGTTGGGATGGTCAAATCAGTATGTCATCTTCTCCTTTCTTAAATAATTTGACAGCCCCAACTTCTTTTTTCTTGTATTTGTCTAGGAGTTGTCGATACTCTTCCTTCTTTGGCCATTGTATTTGATCAAAGTCTTCCTATGAAGTGAAAGGAAAATCATCAGGGGAAAATATAGGAAGACTTTCTTTGGTTGGCTCATGTGTTTCACTAGTTCTGATATCATCCCCTTCCCATTTGACGAAGCCAACTCCTTCCCTTATAAACCTTATCAAATAGTCATATTCTTGTGTAGAAGAATAGTCATCCAAGTCTTCAAATATGTCAGAGGCATCATCAAGATAATCACTCCAATTTGTATCTCTTTCTTGCTCCAGAACAATGTGGTGGGGTCCTACAAAAGAACTATCCCTTATGTATGTTTCATGCAAATGCAACACCTCATTATTACCTAGTGCAATGTTTTCCTTGTGATTGCTAGGAATATTTTGGTCACCCTTTCCCTTGGTCCATGTTATCTCATTAATATTTTCTTCTTCTATCAAGGGAAGAGTGGGCCAACCTTGAAATAAGCATGGATCTACGGAGTTGTAGTCACTATGTACATAATCACACCTTTCGATGTGTTCCATTCTATTTGGCTTGTTATGCGAGGTGATACAATATTGGTCCCTGTCGGGAATAGTTGCGTAGGACAATTCCATATGTAGACTCCTGCCTAAAGTAGCAACCCATTCCCTATATAATATCATTCCCAAAGTGGCAGGTATATTGACAACAACGACATCCATTATGATGAGGAAATTAGGGTAGTCAGCAAGGTGCACTTGAAGACCTTCCATCAAGACGTAGACCTTTATCCCCTTTGACTCAAATCTATGAACGTCAGTATAAGGCCCTGTAACATCCAAATTGGTTCATAACCTTCAAAATCATCATATTGACAGATGACTCAGAATCAAGCATGTAATTGTGAAGATATAGGTCATCTATTAGCAAGGAAGTGAGAAAGGGTGTTTGGTCATTTTTCTCAAAATGACCAGTTTGTAATAGTGTGGAAGTTTCTTCGAACGATAGTTGGTCATCTGGGATTTGTTTCAGGGATGATTTTAAGGATGGAAATTTTGTCGATTTTTAAGGTAAAATAATTATATCCTATAGAATTTGGGCGAATCATTTTTAAAATAGCGAATCTCATTTTTGCAAAAACCATGGAAAATTAGCCCATGAGCGAAATTTAGCCCCTAAAATCATCCCTGATTTCTTTTTTCAAAGAAGGGATTTCCAACATTCCACGAATCCTTTTGACTTTTTGTAATATATAGGCCATACTAGTGCTTAGGTTGGTCCTATCATTGCTAGGTTTTGGGAAATGTTTGGTTAGATTGCCAGCATACACCTGGGGCTCTTTAAGATTTACCCTTGAGTCCTCACTTGTTTGGCCCAAGTATTCAATCCTAGGCTTCCTCATGTCTTGATTTTCTTGGATTTGATTTGGCATGAACAAGGTAAATATGGAATCTACATAATTATATTTCTCATGAGTAGCCTTTGGGTGATAATGTTCAAAATGGGAGTCCTTGCATGATAAGTACTTAGGGTCGTCTTCTTGTCTTGCAACATTTTGTAGGTTCAAAGTGTTCAGACAAATTTGTTCTTTTGGAGCATGAGATGTTATTGTTTGAGGAAGTCTCATAGAAAGAGGATTTTGGGTTTGTGATAGTGACCTTTCTAACTAAGTGATTTCTTTAGAGGTACCTAGATCCTTAGAGGGTTCATGGTTTTTTGAAAAATTTAAGGCATCTTTCATGTTTGAGAAACATGTGCTCCATTTCCTAGGAAAAGTATTGTTTTCTACCTCTAGAATCTTTGGGAGGTCATGCTCTAGTCCTCCCATTCTTTCCTCATTCATCTCCCAGATGTCATCATTGTTCAAAAAATTGACTTGATGGATGGAATCGTTGAACTTAGGATTATCTTCAATTTGGCAGGAAACATCTTGAGCTTCTTCTAGGTTTGTAGGTAATCGATCCTTGAGAGAAAATTGTAAAGATCCTTCTAAGGAGTTAAGGCAATGTTGGAGAATAGCACTCTTTGGGAGAAAATTGGGTTGAAGTTTGCTAATGAGAGTGTTGAACCTATCATTGAATTCCCTAACGTCTCCATTGATTCATTTTCAAACTTCAAGGTATTAAGAATAAAAGGAGGCCATGCTTTCTTCTTTACCCCATCTCTTCATGAAAGCCCGTTTCAAATCTTCAGGGGTTTTGAGGCTTCCGCTTGGGAGTTTTTTAATCCAAGTTCTGGAACTCTTGGTGAGCGAGTTCAAGAAAAGTCTCATAAATGTATCAGGGTGTTCTTCTCATGATTGATGAAATTCATACCCCTCACAAAATTTAGTCCAATGGAGTTTCCATAAGATCCTACTTCTCCCGGGAATTTAGGTATCGAGGAATCAACCCCTTTTGGGAGATCATGCAATCCATCTTGGGTGTTAGCTAAGTCCAAAGGGCTAAAAAGTTTGTACTGATGTCTGCTATGGGTCGTCATCAGTGGAGTCACCAGACAATCTTATTGAGATTATCAAAGGGATGAGGGGATCACCCTCAGTGGAGTCACTAGGTAAGCTTTGTAAATTAAAGGCTTTTGAGGAAAGGCTTACCAAAAAGTGTCGTCTTTGAGGATAATTGACTCAGTGTCCCCGACAACGGTGCCAAACTTTAATCTCACAAATTGTACTTGTCAAAAAGGGAAAGGAAAGTGGGTGATAAATTGGCGTAATAGGATATTGTCCTATCATTGTCACCTTAATAATACACCTCTTTCTCTTTAGGGGTGAAATCCCAAGGAAAACGTCCTCAGTGACCTGGAGGTTTGAGAAGGAAAAGGTTAAGGTATCAAGAAAAGTTTTCCCCTCTCACAAGTCACACCGATCATAAAGTCCCAAAGTTTTAACAATATGAAGCAATGATATGCTTAAGTGTACCTGCCCAGAACAAGACAACAAGAAAACATTATTTTTGCAAGTAACAATTGATGTTAGTGCTTCGTAAAAACTTGGATTTTTCAATGAAATCAATAAGTTGATATAATATTAAGAAAACAAAAATTTACAAAAACAATAAATATATGATAATAGCTTCACAATTTATGCCTTAAACAAGCTTCAAAATGACCCTAAATGGTAACCTAATATTGGCAATATTCTAGCACTTATCAGAAGCTAAGAAGGAAATGTAGAAATCAACTTTAACTATTTCTTTTAGGAGCTTTTACTGCTGTAATATATGGATGTGGCTTACTTTTGTAACAACAACAAGAATTTTAGTAGATTAGTCTAATCTATGGTTAGAAAAAGTTAGCAAATAGCTTGAGGTATAAGGTCTAAGGGTTGTTTTCATCAATCAATCAAGTACAAGGTCTAAACCAGTGTATTTAGGGCTAATGGAGTCAATTGTTTGCAACAAAAATATTGAAGGAAACAAATGATAATATGTGAACTAAGGACAAGAGGGATGATGTTTGAGGTGTTGGTAACCCAGGGCCTCAATCACCAAACCCTAGAAGGAAAACGACTACTAGAAAGTAGGTAACCCTAAGCCCTAGTGTTTTTCCTTCTTCTTTAGTTCAAGCTTAAGATAAATAAAGGATTGATGAAGTAAATGATGTTAGAGTGCTACAATGGTAGGGCTCTAGCACATGCTTCAATGGATAGGTTTTATAGAAAAATCTAGTAGGCATATAGCTATTGAGATAAGGACAATAACATGTGCTTAATCTCCTAGGATTTTATACTAGCAATTTCATGATCTTAGTAAATGAAAAGTAAAGATACTATACCCATTCAAAGGAAAGAATAATTATTTCCTAGCCCATTCAATGCCTTTTTTTCTCTTTGTCTTATTTATTTTTTCTTTCAAAAGAATAGCTAAAGGACACTTCCCTAGCATGGTGACCAATGGTGACAGTGTTACTCACAAGCATTTCATGGAGATGAGAAGGATGGTTCATGATGAGACCCCCTTTTTCTTGGGTATGCTACCAAGAGCCACTACACTAGCATGGTCACTATTTGAATAGTAGTGGCATACCGCTACATTCCCATGGACCTAATAGGATGGCTCGTGATGAGACCCTTTATCCTCCAACTGGGTCTTGAGTTTATTTATTTTATGGGTCCCTCCTTTTTCTTATTGATAAGCCTTTTACTTCTTTCTCGGGGATCCATGGGTGAAGCATCTGAAGGTTTTATTTTTTGGCTTTTATCTTTTTCCATCTACTTTTACCCTCTAGGAATTTATCCCCTTCTTCCCACAAGGCAAGGGGCAACCCTTTACTATCTTGGCAAACCTAATGTTCAAACCAATGTAGGGGAAAGATGAGAGGGAAGATGATGAAAAGTTATAAGTATGGTAGGAATGGTCGATGACCTTTCATAAACCCACCCAATGGAAAATCACTCCTAAGGGAACCAACTTGTTAGAGAATTCTATAATCACCCCCAGGTATGGAAAATTCAAAAGGCATAAAGTCCAAGAACATGTCATGAAGCAAAAGAGAATTAAATGCACATATTCAAATGTTTTGAGAATCATAGTGACACATACCATGATACCCAGACTCATTACCTCATGGAGCAAGACCCGTTGCTACTTCAGGACTAGGATGATGGGATGGATGTTGTTATTGCTTACAGGATGGAGGCATTGAAGAAGAAGGATGGGCCCTCCAGGGCCAAGATCAAGTCAATATGGCTCTCGGTACTCCATGTCTAGGATATGTGGGCCTCGAGACATAATCTCCTTAGTTATCCCTAGGCTAGGGGATAACAAGTCCAATGGTAGTACAAGATAAGAAAATAGAGGGAATCATAATCTGTGTATACCTAGGAAAGTTAAATGATGCATGTCTGCACAGTTTATTTCTGACACCTTTTACAAAGGAAGTACTAGAGAATGTAGGGGGGTAGAACGCATACTCTTTCACAGATGGATTCTCAAGATATCACCAGATAAAGATTGCACATAAATATAGACATAATATTACCTTTGTGACAGATTGGGGAAGCTACCAGTACATAGTGATGCCTTTTGGGATGAAGAATGCACCTGCAATTTTCTCTAGAGTAGTTATCACAGCCTTTAAGGAATTTATTCACAAGTTCCTTGAAGTTTATTTAGATGATTGGAATGTGTTTAGTATATTAAAAGGTCATATAGAAGTAATGAGATTAATGTTGGATAGGTGTAGACAATGTCACATTTCATTGAATTTGAAAAAATATATTTTATGTGCACCTTTTGGAATTTTGTTGGGCCATGTGATATGTAAGAAAGGATTACTAGTGGATCCTACCAAGATTGCATCGATTGTGGACTTACCACCACCTACATCAATACAACAGTTAAGAGAAACATTGGGTCATACATGATACTATAGGAAGTTCATTAAAGGATATGTGAAGATTACATCACCCATGGAAAAGTTGTTGAATAAAGAAGGTAAATTCCAGTGGAATGAGAACTACCAAAAAGGTTTTGACACATTGAAGTATAAGTTAGCAACTGAGCTAATTTTTATATTCCCGGATTGGAAGAAGGAATTTCATGTTCATGTGGATGTGTCATCCATAGCTTTGGGCGCAATATTATTCCATCCAGGAGAAGGAGAGTTAGAACACCCAATTGCATTTGCAAGAAGAAAGCTATCAACAACACAAAATAACTATACTATGACAAAACAAGAGGGGTTGGCAATGGTTTATGCACTACAGAAGTTTAGAGACTATTTGTTGGGTTCTCACTTCAAGAGGTATACAAACCATTATGCACTAAGATACTTAATGAACAAGCCAGTGTTGGGGGGGGATAATTTGCATATGGTTACTTTTGTTCCAAGAATATGACTTTGAAATCATTGTTAATATAGGAAAATTGAATGCAGGACCAGATCACTTATCACGCATTCTATCGGGAGAAGATGCAGGGAATATAGATGATAGTTTATCAAATGCACATTTATTTACAGTTCAAATGGTGTTTGACTACTTCAAAGACATTATGAAATTATTAAGTACAGGAATGGATCCATCGGACATGAAGGTTGCACAAAAGAAGTAGTTAGTGGTTAAGGAAGCATACTATCAGATAATCGCAGGAAACTTATATAAGTTAGGTGCAGATGGGATATTAAGATTATGTTTGTTATAGAATGAAAGGCCAATGATACTATCAGAAAAAAATGAAGGTATTGCAGGAGGGAACTACGCAGGTAAAGAGACAACGTGAAATATTTTGCCCACACTTCACAAGGATTCTAAAAACTATTTCCATGCATGTGATGTTTGTCAAAGGGTTGGAAATCCATCCATAAGGGATAATATTCCCTTGCATACATAGGTTCCCCTGCAAGATCTTGATAAATGAGAAATAGATTTCATTGGACCAATCAATCCACTGGCTAGGATATCATAACCTAGGTATATAATCATTGTGACATAGTATTTGACCAGATGGGCAGAAGTAACACTAGTCACAGATTGTATCACGAAAACTGCTACGTGATTCCTATTTGAGAATGTCGTTAAAATATTTTTTTACCCATGCATTTTACTGAGTGATCAAGGGACAAACTTCCTAAATAAGACGATTACAACATTTCCCGAGGAGTTTCAAATTCACCATCAGAGGAGCACATTGTATCACCCTCAAGCAAATGGGACAGTAGAATACTTCAAAAAAAAATTAGAGAATGATCTGAAAAAGGTCTGCAATGTAAGAAGGGATGATTGGGACTTGAGGATCCCTGTAGTATAATTGGGCATATAAGACTACAAGCAAAAATTTTATAGGACAAACACCTTTTAGGTTGGTATATGGAAAAGAAGTTGTAATTCTAATGGAATTTATTGTGCCAAGGTTGCGCGTTGCTGCGATTGTTGATATTTCAGACTTTGGCGCAGTAGAGGGAAGATTTTCACAATTGTTACATCTTGAAGAAGATTGATTTGTCACAGGATTCCATCAACAAGTTCAGAAGACAAGAGAAAAAATATGGCATGATAGGCATATTAAACAAAAAAAGTTTCAAGTGGGAGACTTAGTGTTTCTATACGAAAACAAGTTCATGCAGTACCCAAGGAATTTGATTATGCATTGGTTAGGTCAATATGTGATCAAGTATGTGACAGAAGCAGATGTTGTGCAACTAGAAATGTTGAATGGTGAAGTCTTGGGGGGACTGGTGAATGGGATTCACGTGAAATTTTATTGGGACGGTTGACCATCCACACACTATTCTAACCTGCACAGTAACCCATGTACCATAGTAGTGTATTATAGTAAGAGAAAGAAAAAAAAAGTAATAAAGTAAGTGAAGGTAAGAAACTTAAAGTTGAAGTGTTATTCAAGAGTCAAGAAGTTAAGATAGTTCAGAGAAATAAATAAACAGGAGAATGGCATGGATGATAATGAAGAGGAAGCAAGATACATATGCAGCCATAGTAAGCGCACAGAAGAACTGAGTTATGAACTAAGAAAGGATTGTGCAAAGGAAGTGAATTGTGTGCAGAAGAAAAGATTGTGCAACGAATGAATGAATAAGCCATAAAATTGCATAGAAGAGGAAGAAAACAGATAGTTAAAGGTATTTAAGAGCGGAAATGACGGTTAAAAAGTAGTAATGATGGGACATCATGGGGACACATAGTCATAAATGGAAAGTGTTGGCGGAGATCGTGACAGACTGGTAGATCAAGGCAAAACTCCAGTGAAAGATTTGGAATTAATGCAGCATTAAAGCAGGTATTAGGACTTGAATTACATGATGCACAAGGGATGAAAGATGGAAAATAATATTGAATTATATCTATATAAAGAAATGATTAGCCAGTGTATCCAGGATACACCACGAATTTTGATACAACTTGTAGAAACTTACAAACCAATTGTGTGGTTCATGGAAGATCGTCATCATGTGTACATACAAGCATATCAAGATCTAAGAGAGGAATGGGTCAAGAAAAATTATCGAATAACAAAGGAGGACATATAACTAATTATGTAGGACTGGGACATAGATTGGAAGGTCCCATCGAACTAACAAGAAACATAAACACCAGATCTTGATATTCAGGAAATACAAGGCTCAAGAAACAACACAAACAAGAAGATGAAAGATGCAGAGATAGAGAAGGGAAAATCATTGTTGCATCAGAAGAATCGAAAAGAGGACAAAGAAATAAGTCCATTGGAACTTATGGAAGACAACTTTGAGAGGTCTAGGGATCAATTTAAGGAGATCGTTGACGACGTGTTTCAATGCATGGTAGAGCAACAAGAAGGACTAAATAGAAAGATACAGGAAGAAATGGTTTCACTGCGCCAATTGATGGAAGCAACCATGATAGAAAATGTGTCGCAAACAGCTGAAGGACCAACAACAAGAAAAACAAGGCTAGTAGAAGCAAGACCAACATTATCTCATGCATTAGAGGTAATGCGGGAACGTGGAATGGTTAATTTAGCACCAGGGGTGATCGCATTCCCATCAATGGAAATGCAGGAGCAAGCACACGCACTAAGTCACTGTGACTTAGTATTATCATGGATATTGGGAGAAATGTTGTAGGAGTTGCATTCTAGCATAGTGCAAGAATTGAACCTGCTCACAACAAAAACATATGATGAATTGGATAATTCCACAACAAAGATTGCAAGCATGCAAATTGACTACAACATAGTTGAACGGGAAAGGGATGAAACTATGCAGAAGGAAGAACAAGTGAAGAAAGCATTTGAAAAGGTTTACAAAGAGATTCCATAGGTATTAATGGAGGTGGATACTCCATTGGAAGATCAGGTACCGAAATTCAGTGAAGCCATCCAGGGATTTTGAATGAAAATTGTTGACAGTAAGAGAGCAAAGAGAGAAAAGAGAGTAAAGAGACCTCTGGAAGAAAGAGACCAAAGAGAAAAGACAGTAAGCATCGCAGTGGAAGGTATCAGGAATTTGGAATCAAAATGTGCTAAGTTGTATGAAGACATCATATAAGTCTAGAATCTACTATCTGAGGATGTCAAATTATAGAGTATTGAACAAAAGCTTCAAACTGTGAAGGGGAAGGCTCAGAAGATCAAGGAAATCATCAACAGTTTTCCACCAGTTGAGAAGATGATGAAAATGCAAGAAATTAAGAAACTATACATTAATATGAACTAGCTAAGGGTCGAGCAGCAATCTTGCATGCAATAGATAGAGATGTTGTAGGAAGAAGCATTAAAAGTTGCAGAGGAAATATCAAAAGTGAAGTGTTGGATCAAAAAATCAGTGGAACAAGATGAAGAGAAACAATAGAAACAAAGTTCAAGGAGAAAACCAACAAAACAAAGGATGCTTTTGGAAAATTCAAGGAGAAGTTGAAAAATTCTCAAGTGGCTCAGGACGAGCCACGGGTGAATGTTGGGGGCATGTTGGAAAAGAATTTTGGATGAGAATAACTAAGATTTTGGAGTTGTTCCATAACATAGGAAAGAGTAAAAGGCAGGACCAGACCATGCAAAAAGGGCATATTTTGCAGTGCAAAAGTAAGAAAAGAAGCAGTTCAACATAAAAGAGGGAAAAGCAGGAGATTGGCGCAAAATTAGGAAAAATGGTTTTGACCCATTAGGGTTTTGGGGATAAGTTGTTATTAGGGTTTTTATCCTTAATTATATGTATAAATATGTAAAGGGTTGGGGAAGATAGGGTTTCTTCTAGAAAATAAGATATTAGGATGAGAATAAGAGATTAAGTTGTTCATGAGTGATGGAGAGAGTTTATGCTCAAGGTTTTGGGGAATATATTTTAGGATAGGAGCACATTTGAGAAGTTGTAGAGATAGTCTCACACTGCAGAGAGACTAGGTAGGTTTGGGGATTACAATATGTTGTATCATTTGTAAGCACAGTGTGCATGCCTAAGGTTATTATTGCATGAAGACTAATATAAGAATCCAATCGTTGTGGACGTAGCCCAAGGATTGGGTGAACCACATTAAAATCTTGTGTATAATGTGTTTGTTGATGTGATTATTCATGGATGTTATGTTATGCATGATTAATATAGATTTGTTAACATATGGTTGATGCACAAGAATAATGAATTCTTATGCTTCAATGGGATGCTTATGTCACGATCTAGGTTATATTGGTTCTTCACACTAGTGTTTATGGTACTGAATGAATCTTAGATGGGTTAATGTTGCACAATTGTTATGGTAAAAGTAATGAATTGTTAGTTAATGGAAGCCACTCATAGGGTTTGGTGACTGATAAAAGGATGTTAAATAGGGATAATGCAAACAGGGTGAATAAGTATTAATGGTTATGTTGATAGCCTCACATTCCCTCATCCCTAAAGAAACTTGGTTTTTATAGCCCTAATCGATTCCTCGGGTGAGACTTCACTTGCATGCAAGTTATTTTAAAAGGGATGGTATCTAAAGGTTTTTTTGGGATTGAATAAATTGAGCCTAGGGTCTTATATCTATGCACCAATATACCTTTACCAAGTTGATTTCTTTGTTCTTGAGCACTTTGACTTTCTGATCTAGGATGCATACTAGTTCCACTCAAAAATCCCCTTCATGCTCCACCTGGATCACATTCCAATCAACTATGTGGTTATGGTCAAGCACATGTTTCTTTAATAATGATACTTGAAATACATTTTGCACTCATGGATGTAGGAAATGCTAGCATGTATGCAATTGGCCCTATCTTTTCTAATATTTCAAAAGGCCCACAATATCTTGCTTCCAAATTTGGGAAACAACCCAATATTAGTGAACTTCTCTTCGCTTTCACTTTAAAAAATACATGCTCTCCCAATTTAAAATATCTAAAAACTTTGTTCTTGTCTGCATAACTTTTCTTCTTTTCCTAGGAAACCTTTAACTTTTTCCTGGTCCTTGTTATCTTCTCTTCCATATCCTTCAACAAATCTGGCCCAATGATAGCTTTATCTGTCGGGTTATCCATCTCATTGGTGTGTTACACTTCCTTCCATACAAAGCTTCAAATGGGCTCATTTTGAATGAGGCTTGATACCAAATATTGTAAGCAAATTCCACTGAGTGGATATAATCTTCCCACTTTGATGGCAGGTCCATCACATACATTCTAAGCATGTCTTCAATGATTCCATTGGTCCTCTCTATTTTTCCATCTGACTCGGGTGATACATTGTACTAATATTTAAATTTGTGTCAAATCCTTTGAACAAACCTTTCCAAAAAGTGGATGTGAATTTTGGATCTATGTCTGAAACTATTGCCTTGGGCACTCCATGTAGCTTGGAAACTTCTTTCATGTAGATCTCTACAATGTTTGTTTCCTTGTATGTGGTCTTCACAGGAATAAAATGTGTATCCTTCATCATTTTTTCCACCACAGCCATGATGGAATCATGTTGCTTAATTGTTCTAAGAAGATTTGTAATAAAATCAATTTTAACCACTTCCCATTTCCACTCGGGAATGGGAAATGGTTGTAACAGCCTCGTCGGATGTCTATTTTTGGTCTTCGCCTTCTGACACACTAGGCATATGAATATATAATTATCCACTTCTTTCTTCGTTCCTAACCAAAAGTATTATATTCTTACAACTGCAATTTTCTTATGATATGTTGGGTGCCCAGCATATGGCACATTGTGCATTTCCCTCAACACTATATTTTTCAACTCAACAGAATTTGGCACATATATTTTCCCTCTGTATGTGGGTATTTCATCCTCTTGTAGCTCATAATATTTAAATTTTTGTTGTAAATTGTCTTGTTGTAATGTTTCTTTTATTTCTAAATATTGTTTATCTCAGTTTGTTGCTTCTAAAATTTTGTCTTTCAAATCTGATATGTACATGTTAATGGATATAGCATTCATCTCATGTTCTCTTATGTTGAGTGTAACATCCCTGCTATAATCCCCAGATGAGTTAATGCTTAATGTAGATATAATGTGTGGCTATGACCAAAGTGATGTATATGCGAATTGTATTTCTGAATTTTAATAATAATATGTGATGTCAGTTGCTAAGGGGACATGGACACAGATGGGAGCTGAATTAATCCATAAGATATGGGAGGGTATAAGAGAATTGATAAGAGAGGGATCCAAGGGGGAATTACCCATGTCTATTAATTCCACCCACATTCTTGAATTTTTATTATCATTATGTATTAAACTCTATTTTCTGATTGAGTTTCTCCAAGACTAATCATTGAATGCATGCAAGTGGGTGGGTGTGAGAAGTCACATACCATATTTATTGGGAGCATGGGGGTTGAGTACAATCAACTTGGGGAAGTGTGTGAGTCAATAAAGCAAGCCAAAGGAGAGGAAATTTGTATGGGTTGTTACAACAGTTTTAGACATTTAGTTTTGGGGCATGAACAACAAGCAAAGAGCATAAACGAGAGATTGGAGCTAGAAAAACTATGGAGGGGAAATTTTGGAGCATTTTGGGAGCATTTTGGAGCTGAAGAATGAAGAGCCAGGTTGTCGAGCCTGAAGAGTGAACTTCGATATGAGTTGCATTGTAACAACAAGTTGTTTGTTGTTATTTCATGGAAGTTTTCCTGGCAGTGAGTTCCCTTGAGTTCCCAACAAAGAGATTCCTATTTACATGTGCTAGAGAGGTCTTGATAAACGAATGGGAAATATGTGGGACTGATATCAGTGAAGGGGTACATTCCTTGGGTTGGACAGGTCGAGAGGAAGAGAGCTAGTGGAAAATAGGGAATTTCTAATCTATACCAGTGGGTTGTGGGAATTTCTAATCTATGAGTGGACAGTGATAGACCACCCTCTTTTTTGGATTGCTAGCCACAGCTTGGGGGTGACTTGTTATTTATACTGGGACGAACAAGAATATGGTTGGGTGGAACATTCGTCCCAAGTAGTTTGTTTCACAATCGAATTAAAAGATAAGTGTTTTATCTATTTTTTGAGTTATTTTATGTGTTTAATTGTTGTGTTTTTACTTTGTGTATGAGAACGGTTTTACATGTTGTTGTGTGAGTTATTAGTTGCATTCATTCTTTTTTAAAATTTTGTAGATGCATTTACTAAATGGTATCAGATAATAACTAAATCAGTATGTAATTTATAGTTGATAAACTACAAGAAATTAACTATCAAAAAAAATTCTAATTTTTTTTGTGAGTATTCATCATGTAATGGACCTCAGCTAGGTTGGGGAATGTTACATTGAGTTCATAAGCCACTTGATTTATTTTCCTTTTATATGTTTAATTTCAAAGTTATATTCACAAAGAAATTCAATCCATCTAGTTTGTCTGAAATTTAATGTTTCCTAGCCAAACAAATGTTTCAAACCACAATGGTTTGTCTTTAGCTCAAATTTCCTTCCCATGAGGTAATATCTCCAAATTTTTAGCACATGAACAATGGCTACTAATTCCAAGTAATTTGTAGCATAATTTCTCTCATGCTCTTTTAATTTTTGGGACTTATAGCATACCACATTACCCTTTTGAGTGAGGACTCCATTGAGCCCTTCCTTACACGCATCAATGCACATCACAAAATATTCATCCAGATATGCAATATTCAAGACTGGAACACTAGTCAAAATGTGTTTTAGATCCTGAAAAATTTCTTGACGTCTAGGACTCCATTCAAATTTCCCTCCCTTCTTTTGCAAAGATGTGATTGGGCTTGCAATATTTGAAAAACCTTTTATGAAATTTGGTAATAACTGGAAAGAACCATGAATGATATGACCTCTGTCACAATTCTTGGATCTAACCATCCTCTAATGGATTCTATCTTCTCGAGGTCAACTAATATCCCATCGGCTGAAATAATATGCCCCAAGTAGTGAATATAATTTTGATAAAAGACACACTTACTTAGTTTGGTATACAATTTATGCTCTCTTAAAACTTGCAGCGCCATTCTTAAATATTGCTCATGTTCTTCTTATGTCTTTGAGTAGATGAGTATATCATCCAAGAACAAAATTACAAATTTTTCCAAGTATTCCCTGAACACTCCATTCATCAGGCACATGGAATAAAATGGGTCATTTGATAGTCCGAATGGCACTATGGTAAATTCATAATTCCCATATCTTTTTTTTAATGTTGTTGTTATGGTCCAATGCCTTGAAAATGATAAAAATTAAATAAATACAGTCCACTTCGAGGGGGAAGCCTCCTTTTACAATATATCCAATTTATAATACAATATGATATGAGATAAGATCATCCTAAGACTAAGTCTCCTTTTCATATATATATAGGATACAAATGGTACAATTATAATGAAAGGGTACCATGAAGGGTTTTAGCCGACATACAGTTATAATACTACAAATGTAATAATTCAATATCTAGGGCTTAATAAGGGGTTTTACACATAAAATGGGGATTTGTCTAGGTATTAACATGCCCTTCCCCTTTAAAAAAGTGTTTTCCTCAACACTTGACTAACTATGTTTGTTTCCGCATGAAGAACTCATCTTCCCATGTTGCCTCTTCCACTAGTAGGTTCTTCCATTTGACAAGGTACTTTATGATTGCTTAATCCTAGTTTCAAGGATCCTTTTTGGTTCTAGTATTATTTTCCATTCTTCATTAATCTATGGTCAAATATTTTGGACTAAGATCTTGTTTTTGATTACCTTCTTTAAAAAAGAATCATGGAAGACTGGATGTACACGTGAAGATGAAGGCAACTCCAATTTGTAAGCCATACTTCCAATCCTTTGCAAAACCTTATAGGGGGCATAATATTTGGGTGATATTTTAATTTTCTTCTTTTTTTGCTTGAGGGAGATCTTTTTATATGGTTGTAGCCTCATAAATACCCAATCCCCCACTTTAAATTCCCTTTCACTGCAATGTTGATATGTTTGTTGTTTCATCCTGTTTTGTGCCATAACCAAGTTGT
The DNA here is from genome assembly GCA_009831015.1 of Picea engelmannii. Taxonomy (NCBI): domain Eukaryota; kingdom Viridiplantae; phylum Streptophyta; class Pinopsida; order Pinales; family Pinaceae; genus Picea; species Picea engelmannii. The sequence continues at coordinate 536,293 of ML777258.1, read as the reverse complement.
CCTTCAATAGTTTGAGAACCTCTTGTTGGTTCCCTATGTGGTCCACCACTACTTGAACCTGTGTATTCCCTTTCAAGGGTGATTTTATTGTATTCCTCCAATGTTTCTTCAAGGTTTTTGGAATCAACCATTCCCTCATAGCTTTAATTTTGTTAGGGTCCACTTTTACACCTTCATGAGATACAATATGACCCAAATATTACACTTCTTGAACCCCAAAGGCACACTTGGAAGGCTTTGCATAAAGTTGTTTCTCTTCCAATAGTTGTAATACTCTGTCAACATGTTGTACATGCCCTTCCCAATATTTGTTGTATATTAGTATGTCATCAGAAAATACTAACACAAATTTTCTAAGGAAGGGATTGAAAACAAAATTCACCAAGCTTTGAAATATTGAAGGTGAATTAGTAAGTACAAATGGCATAACCAAAAACTCATAATGACCTTCATGTGTTCTAAAATTTGTTTTAGGATTGTCTTCTTGCCTCATTCTGATTTGACGATATCCCGAATGAATATCTAGCTTAGTAAATAATTTTACTCCATGCAATTCATCTAATAATTAATCAATGACATGAATAGAAAACTTATCTTTGATGGTCATTTTTATTTTCATCCATATTCTTGTTTTCCATTTCATCCATATTTCTTTTCATCTCATTCTTATTCTCATTCATATTCTTATCCATATTTTTTTCCATTTCATCCATATTTATTTTCATAGTTTCATCCATCTTATGTTCCATTTGTTCCCTATTTTCAGTGATCCTCTTTTCCATCTTGTGATAAATCTCTTCGATTTCATCTCAAGTCATGGTTGAGCTCTTTGGAGGTTTAGCTGGTGAAGAAATATTTGGAGGAGTCTTTAGAGCCATGTGATAAAATAATAATTCTCTTATTTTTCCTCTTTATTAAAAATTTTGAATCACCAAAAACAGATCTTCCAATAAACAGTTATGCCAATTGTAAGTTACGTATCTTTTAATCCCTTATCTTGGAGTATGTCCTCATGGGAAACCTTACTTTTGATGTATTTCTAAAATTTCGGCCCTTTTGAGTCTCAAATTTTGTCTTGTAGTACTCTGAAATGACTTCTCTGTAATTCCATAGGTCTAACCAAAATTGGATGTGCCAAGTGAAAGTTAGGGTAACCTTCCCAAACCTTGCTGATTTTTGGCATTTCTGGGACAGAGAACTTGTATAGAATGCCACATGTCCAATATTTAATGCCTGATTCTGAAATTGATACCTGAAATACTATATACTATCTTGTTTCAAATGCAAGAGGTCTCATAGAATTGGATCCTCGCTGAAGAAGATATAACTATTTTACCTAGAACACATGTTTGAGACTAGTTAGAGGACTAATGAGCAAACCTTATCTTCCACGGGGTATATCTCCAAAAGTTTAACGAACCAGCAGCTAAAATTTCAACCATGGGTACCTTGAGATGTCTTATAAATAAAATCCAATTTATTTTTTTGAATCAACTCGTAAAAAATGTTATAGAGAAAATCTTTGTTTACAATATATCCAATTCATAATACAATATGAGAAGAGATAAGATCATCCTAAGACTAGGTCTCCTAGGTCTCCTTATCATATTTTATGGTTTCCAAGAGTTAATTCATGTTTTTCTGCTATTACAGGGAAAAACACACCATGTTTCTTGGTCCGGCACTCGTTCCGGCACTTGATCCAGCACTCGTTCCGGAACCCAGTATTGCACAAAAACGCAAGGCAAGTTGGCAGTTATGGTATTGGCGGCCAATGGTGGATGAATCGAGCACATGGGTTTTGTTTGTCATCACCCCCTCCAGCTACTAAGCTCAAGACAACTCGATTTCAGTTGTCCAAAGAGGGCGATCATTGGGTTCCTCTGTTTTGTTAGTTATGGATGCATTTAATGTAATTTGCCGAAATTAGAGGTGGTTCGACCCTACTGTGGTCGACCACCTAGGTTGTAAGCTTATAAATACCAATAGGATGATCATTAGATTGTTAACCAAGTAGCATAAGCATTAGAATTGCCAGAAAAAACGATTTTGCTCTATTTCTAGTTTTACATTGCCAGAATAGTGCCAAAACTGTGTTTTTGGATTTTTATGGTGAATTTGGCCTGCTGAGGTCGTGGTGTGATTTTAGAGAGTGGCCACGACTTGCTGGGGGGACCACTAGCAGTCTGGTAACTCTCTTCATGTTGATTTATGCATTTCTTAATTTAATTGCTCTTTCTTTATTTGTTGTACATGCATATTTTTATTTAGTTAATTAATTTGTTGTAGCTTAACTGATTTGCTTCTATTTTACAGGTTAGAATGCTGAGATGTATTAACATGCATTAATATCATAGATTAGAAAAGGCTTGCAAGTCTCTCCATCACTATACTAACCCCGCATGCAGTAGGATGTTAGATTGTGCTTTCTTTTATGATTTTATAAATAAGTTTAAAACATGATTTTAATTAGATAGAACAGAGTTTTAATCTGGGTTTCTTTGACATGGATTTTGATGGATGGATAGATTTAATTTCAGTTTTTTATTATAGCTTGTTTACTTCAATTTTATATCAGATTTCATTTAATTAGTTGTTGGTTAATATAATTGTTAGATTATTTTTTAATATCAGTTTCTAATTTTTGCTTTTAGTCATTTCTTTATTATAGTTTGAATGGTTAGAATAAACATAGTGTAGTTTCATTTTATGCAATCTCTTTTCCTTAGAATTAAAATGCAATTGAATTTTTTAGTTATGAATGAACCTAGTTTGCTTACATAGTGTAGAATTGGAATAATAATCTCATTATGATGTTGATGGTTTATACATGAATATGTAGGGTATTTAGCATTACTTTTATCATGGCTAAGTTTTCATTGGATTGTTTACTTCACACCTTTCATTTTGCCATTGAAATTAGTATTGAGCTTATACCATTAGAACTGTCCTTTGTTGTCAAGTGTCATCGAGATATCATCTGTCACCACTGAAGGCATTCACACAACCACCAGCATTACATTTGAGTGTTTCATAGGTTAAAGTTAGTTTCTTGCTTTCATAAGTTAGAAAAGATAGTTTCTTGTTTTCATAAGTTTAGTTGGTAGTCTTTCTTGCTTTCAATAGATTAGATTTCCTTTCATGCATTTCATTGAGCATTTAAACTTCCTTTCATGCAAGAGAAATAGTTTTGCATTAGGCATTTAGTTCACTTGCCTCTTAGGCTAGGTAGTTGTTCAATGAGAAGTCTTTTCTTACTTGTCCATTTGCTTTAGTAGGATAGATAGTTGTCTTTGCTTACTTGTCTTTTGCTTTAATAGGTTAGTTAGGTGTTTTTGATTGCTTGCCTATTTTCTTTAATAGGTTAGATAGGTGATTTTGCTTACTTGCTTATTTATTTGCTTTCATAGGGTAGTTGCTCATTGAATGTAGGTTGGCAAGTTAAAGGTAGTTTGCTTTCATCATTTGCTTAGTATGCTTAGTAGTTTACCTTTGCTTACTGTCATGAACTAGTTTGCTTTACATAGAGTTTTCATTCGCTTTCTTAGAAACTATCCATCAGTCCTTGGCCCAAAAGTACTTAGATTACCTAGTTTCAATTTTCTTAGTAGGGTTTGTTCATTAGATAGGTTTGCTTGAGTAGATTATCCCTATATAGTTGCTTTCCTTAGTTAGTCTACACTCCTACCAACCTTCTACCTTTGGCATATATTTTGCTACAACTCTAAGTTTACTTACCCGATAATAAATCACCTTAATTGAGGGTAGTTTAGTGTCTTTTTTAGTACATATAAATCACCTAACATTTTGGTGTCGTTGTCGAGGAGTTGTCTTAAGGTAAGAAGTAATTAGGAATTAGATAATCCTTAGACCTTATCATTAGTTTGGTGGTGGGGGGACTTTAAGACGAAAGTCAACAACCTGGGAATCTGCTATAGCAGGTTCCCCCAAACCCAATAGTAGTTTTTCTTTTTGTTGCTTTCATGAATAGACCTAGGAATCAAATGGTAGCTTTTTCTTTTTGTTGTTGCTTTCTTTCATGAATAGGCCTAGAGATCCACAAGGTAGATACGTTAAATCAAAATCATACCTTTCAACCAAAGTTCCTTCTGATCTCTTTGGGGGAAGGAATGTTCCGCTTATAAAATCTGTAGACCGATAACGAAAAACAGGCGCTAGCTCAACCCAAAGAGATAAAATAGTCTCTGAAGGGACTAGCACAGGGAGCACTATAGAACAAGAAATTGAAGCATCAATCATACTAGGACAGGAGGCAATACCACTCGAGTCTTCCACAAAACCAAACAATACAACCTTTGCTTTTACACCACCACCAGGGGACTCTAAATTTAAAGATATCATAGACCCTGAACAGGTGAATCTTTTGTTTGGTAGCTCAGCCAATGTAATTATCTCTCAAATTGACACAAAAACTTTGGCACCAATAATCTCAATCGGCTCGAGTAGAGTCCCAGACATCCAATCAGTAGGAAGACCTTTTCATCAAAGGGAAACTTTGTTCTCTTCAAAGATAAAACCAATTCGGTACTCTCTTTTTTGAAACCAAGCCAATATGGATGATCAGGAGGACCATAACAATGTAAGACATGGGGAGGAAGAAAAAACTGGAAACCAAACCGAAACTACCTTCAGATTTTTGATTTTAGACACCACTTCGAATGTCAACATGAAGAATATTCCTCTCTCAGCACTGCCTACCTTTTATGGTAAAAACATTGAAGATCCAGACACCTTCCTATTTGAATTTGACATCTTGTGTAGGAGCTACAACTATGTACAAGATGCCCAGAAATTAAAACTCTTTCCTGCCACCCTCAAAGACTCTGCATTAAGATGGTTCATGGGATTGGGAGAATCCAGCATTAGGTCTTGGGAATCCATGAAAGACATTTTCTTAAGAAGTACCAAGACTACTGCAAGACCAAAGAGTCTCATAATGACATCTTTAAAGTCCAACAGTTAGAAGACGAGACCCTTGAAGACTATATGGAAAGATTTGGTTATATCTCCCAGAAGTCAAAATACCATGACCT